>JAIPRM010009137.1:0-15120 GCA_025469315.1 Stegophylla sp. TES_Ste_2020
CTTGCGCCAAAATCTTTTTTATAGGATTTTCTATCTATGTTTAAATTTTCATAAAATTCTGATCAAAAAATGATAGTTTTCGAGTCGTTTTTGTCAAATTTTGGGTAGTTTTTTCCAAAAAAAAATTGAATAATTGAGAAATTCAAAAAATGACCTCTTTAAAGTACAATCTAGAGGCAAATCCGGTTTCAAAAAGTTATTGATGGAAACTTTTGGACAAGTATTTCTATACGAAAAGTTGTACACAGAAAAAAAAATAAAAAAAAAGTAAACATCATTGTAAAATCACTAGCTTCTTCACTTCATTCAGAATCTAAAATGTGCATGATAAAACAAACCGTAATGAAATTTAATAAGTATATAAATAAAACATAAAATTGAAATATTCATTAAAGCCATTGGGTAAATAAATTAAGTGAATTATTTTAAATAAATGTTTGACATTCAAGTGTATTTTTTAAATATTAAATAATAGATATAAATGAATCAGTTACACTGTTCTGACTGTATGTTAAACATTTATAATCTGAAATGGCAAAATAATTTTATTTTTTAATATTAACTGTAACTTTCATAACTTATATTTATAATCTATGTTTTAATAAAAACATTTTACCTTCACATAAATCTATAATCTAAAGCTTTAAATTGAATCAAATTTTAAGAAGTTATAAACGTTAAAATATACTCTTAATATGTGTGTAAGTAACTAAATATTCTGTTGTTACATTAGGTACATTATATACTAAATAAAATATATTTTGATACATATTTGTTTAGACTAGATTACTCTCTTGTTTTAATACTTGTCATTAATCCCCCAAATTAATAATATTTATGCGAATTAAAATTTTTTTTGAAAAACCGTATGAGTCAATTCATATTTTGAAACTTATTGTTTAAAGCCAAAATATGAACTACAGTTTTATTCCATTAATATGCTACTCAAGGTTAAGAAGTTAATTATTAACAATGATTATAACAATAATTATTTTAAATTAATATAAATATTAGAATTACTTATATAAAACATTAGTATAGTATAAAAAATTATAAAAATATTAAATATTTCCTCGTACAATACCTACGTGTAATATAAAAGTAAAAAATGTTTGATAGATACGGCCGTAACACGTTTGGGTACAGTAGACCTTAAATGCAACACGTTTGGGTACAAATGAATACACCGTTTGGTTACACTATATCTCTAGAAAAATAATACGTTTGGTTACATAGGATATAAGTATTAATATAACATTTAGACACACCTAGAAAAATAACACTTTAATACTTAATCATTAATTTTAAATTTGTAGAGCCTATTAGCGTTATCCAAGAGACACCACGAGGAGGTTGGCTCTATTTAGTCTCCCAAAAATATTTTAGTGTAATGTCATAGTTTTTAAATTATTATTTATTATATTATATACTATTATACCATTATTATTTATTATTTATTCTTAACTCTTTATATGTATTACAATTATATAATGTTTTTACCGGTAAATATCGGATCAATTAGGGATAAATATTTTGCAACATTTTTATCTACTTTGTATTCTTCAAATTTATTCAATACATATGTAATATAATCCATGCCTTCTTTTCTTTTTTTGTTTTGCACATTTCGTTTAATGCTACCTATTTTTAAGTATGATTCTTCTTGAACTTCTAATAAAATATTTATTATTGCAAAATAATAATTAGGATAGCAAGTATAAAATTGACTGTTAAAATCTCTATGAAAAGCTTCAAGTCCATTTGTTGTCAATTTTTTATCTTTTTTTTCGCGATAACCTATTGGCAATTAGCGTGTGTACCTAAACGTGCTATGGGTTTGTGTACCCAAACGTGTTCTACATTTACAGGTAAAAATAATGTAATGTACCCAAACGTGCTTCGCCTA
Source organism: Stegophylla sp. TES_Ste_2020 (assembly GCA_025469315.1). NCBI lineage: Eukaryota > Metazoa > Arthropoda > Insecta > Hemiptera > Aphididae > Stegophylla > Stegophylla sp. TES_Ste_2020. Next base: position 1,907 of record JAIPRM010009137.1, read on the forward strand.
ATAGATACCTATTGTTAAAAAACATTTTATATACCTACTAACTTTTATTGTGTTGAGAATAAAACAGTTATTATGATTATAGTATAAACGTAGTTTAATGATTTTCATCAATCAAATATTTAGCTAAACAAACTGACTGAAAATACTTACAGCTATTGTGGTTAAATTACATATGTAATGTGATAAATTATTTTTAATAATTGTGTATGACTTGGGAAATATGAAAATAATTTAGAATAATTAGGTTTTTTTTCATCCATACTCGTTTATCTGGAGAAATTAGTGTAGTAAATTGAAAAAATTATTGGGGGCTTAAAAATTAGTCAAAAACTCGCTGACCAATGTAGAGCTTCACCATCTCCCTGTACAATAAAAACTTTCGTTAATAAAAAAAATCAAAATTATAAAACATAGATTAGCTAAAAATGAAATATAATACTCCATTTAATTAGACACAACTCAAATAAGACAAAAATACGCCGGAAAAAAGCTATATCAAATAAAAAGACCGTTATCCAATTGGCTCTTAAAATATATAAATATATATATAGAGCGTTTCAGTATGATTTGGCAAATTCAATAATAACTTTTGTTCTATAAATAATTTTTAATTTTCTTAAAAAAAAAAATGTAACTACAGCATTGTGCTATATCAATAACGTATATATATATATTTTTTTTTTAGGACCCCAGTTTTCAAATTTTAAATTTTAGAAAAATTCAAAATAACTAATTTGTAAATCTAATTTTCAAAAAAAAATAAAATATCGGTTCTTAAATATTTAATAAAGCTTAATCCGTTCATTTTCTACGATTTACGTTTGCCCGTAATTTAATTATTTTGTCAAATACGTCATATTATTGGTAATTTTGTCCTCTAAAAAAAATGTTTTCGTTTATAATATAAGTTATTGCATGTATTCAACTTTACTGGGACACACAGTATGTTCAACTTAAATAGCTTGAACAGAAAATGTCTATTTATTACTACGTAATTTATTAGAGGTTAATTATAACAAAATAGGAAGTTCTCAATAATAGATTATTTTAAATTTGTAATATCATTTTTCTGTAGTCACAAAATATTAATTAAGTGAACCCCATATTAGTTTAGGGGTCGCCGTGAACCACCATCGTATAGAATGGTGTTTAATATGAATGCATTTTAACTGAGAACCATTTTCGACTAATCTGAAAGAGTTCTAGATTTCAGAAGAGAATACTTTGTATGTAGCAGTGAAATTATTCTATCCAGAGCACATAATATTTTAATGTTTAATATTCCAACAATTTCTATATTATTTTAGCTTAAATTGATTAATTGTTGTTCTACTTACAGGTCTAAAAAAAATTGATTTCGAATGTCGAAATTTAAATATTCAATTTCATTTTTTAATTGGTAATTCGACAGAAACTCTTTCACATTTGGTAAGAGACCGTAAGCTAGGAGCAATCGTTGTAGATTTCTCACCTTTACGAGATGATAGAAAGAAACTTGAACAATTAGTTCTTGCTATTGGCTCTGAAGTACCAGTTATGCAAATAGATGCCCATAATGTTGTACCTTGTTGGTTATTGGCGACTAAACAAATTCATACTTGTGGATCTATGCGAAAACGTATGGATGAACTAATTGATTCATATTTAACAGAATTTCCTCCAGTTATTAAACATCCATATACCGCGAAAATTAAAGCCAGAGTATGTGGTAAGATTAAATAGTTCAGTAATTTTTAAATAATTAACTTTCTTATTTTTGTTTGTAAATATTCTTAGTCAGCCGATTGGACAATGATGATAGATGATATTAATTTTAGAGCTAAAATACCAGTTAATTTTGAAGCCGGATATATACCAGCTATGATTTCTTTAAACATTTTTTTAAAGGAAAAATTATCAAATTATATTTCGAATCGCTTTAATCCATTGATAAATGGTCTGAGTAATCTTTCACCTTGGTTGCACTTAGGTAAGTATAGAAAATAATGTGTAGTAAGTATTATTAATTTATATATTTAACGTTTCTAGGTCAAATATCTGCTCAAAGAGTTCTTTTAGAAGTTATGAAATTAATTAATACTCACTCGGAAAGTGTAAAACTATATGCAGAGTATATACTTATTCGACGAGAACTATATGAGAATTATTGTTACTATAATTCAAAATATGATAGCATTGAAGGTGCAACATACTGGGGTCTAACCACTTTAATAGAACATAAGTATGCTTATCACTGTTCGCTTAATCTATAATAACAAATATAAATATTGTTTCCAATTTATTTAGAAATGATACGCGAAAATTTACGTACACTAGAGAAGAGCTTGAGTATGGTCAAACAAGTGATAGTCTATGGAATGCTGCGCATTGTCAAATGAGAAGTGAAGGGAAGACTCATCGATATCTACGCCCGTACTGGGCGAAGAAAATTCTAGAATTTTCTAAAACTCCGGAAGAAGCCATAGCCACTGCAAATTATCTCAACAATAAATATAGTATAGATGGATATGACCCGACCAGTTTCGGTGGGATTATGTGGGCAATAACTGGTCTGTATGATAAAAAATTTCCAGAAGGAGCCATTTTTGGTAAAGTTAGAAAATCTGGCGTGATGAAGATGCGCTCTAAATTTAATGCTCATGCATACATACTTAGATACAGAGATTCCATTTGGGGGTCGCAGACAGGGATATATGCCCCATACTAGATTTTTTGTGGGCTGGTACATTTTTTGCAACAGTCTAATTTTTTACTGCTAAAATGGCTGACCTATGGCCTGATATCCATTTAAATGTCATAATATTTATCATAGGATCTAACATTTTTCAGTTCTCACGATTTTACCGGTATATTAAGTGCTTCAAAAGAATATTCATTAATCACTATATCGCTTTAATAATTTCCCAGTATAACTGACGTCAAAACATAAAATGGCAAAAATTAATTTTGAATTTTTTTGAAAGCTATTAGTAAATTTTCAGGCATTATATATTGTTGATTACTTTTAGACTTAGTTTTTAATTTTTAATTTTATTAATTATATTAAAATTCAAAGTTTGTTAAACAGAAAATGATTGCACTTTTATTTTATATTATACACGGATGATTATAAATTCAGATTTCAAAATGAATAATATTACTGTATAATATTATATTATAGATTAATGGTAAATAAAAAATAAAAATAATATACTGGTTTTATAATTGATTAAAATATATGGAAATGAGTGATATTTTTAACAAAATATGTTTCCTTGAATATATATAAATGTATATTTTTTTTTCTACCAATTTTACTAAACAAGCCACCAGGTACAAGTATATTTAAATCAGAGATGTATGGTTGAAAAGTTTCAAAAGTTTTCAAGTGTAACTTTTCATGAAATTTGAAAAGTTGCAGAGCTATTGAAATGAAAGATATTAAAACTTTTCAATTTAAACAATTATATTTCAACAATCAAAGAATACCTGTGTCCTTTGTATGTTGATAAGTATTGAATGCTTACTCCAAATTTTAGATGATATGAGAATAGTCAAAATATCAATGATTGTACTATTAGTATTATTTATATTAATTATATTTGATAAAATATCTACTTTGATAGGTTTAATTATTGAAAAAAAAAATTAAAAATATAAAAGTGGCAAATAAAAAGTTTCTTTTTTTTGGTAAAAGTTTGATAAAAGCATGAAAAGTTTCTGAAAAGGTTCAACAGGTCAAAGAAAATATAACATTTTACACATCTGATTAAAATTTATAATACAAATTTTTTAGTCTCAGTCTTTTGAGAAATTACGTATTTATTTTGTTAAAAATTTAGCGATCGGCATAGTAGTATGATTAAAATTTATCTAAATGGATAGGTTGGTAAAAATATAACTATGCCCTACCCTCAGAAAAACTGAAATGACTCCTCTGCGCAGGCACCAAAGCAAGCTACTCCAGAAATAGATACTAGGTACTAAATATTTATATCATGAGTTTTAATTTTTATTCCAGTTCTTATTATATATTTATTTCACGTAAGACAGAATAAATCTGACTATAATCAGTGGCGTATTTATGAGGTAGGCCAAGGGTGCGCAACCTAGGGGCGGTGACCCTTAAGAGAATCGTGAAGTATTATTAAAGGGCTCACCAATAATTTAACTCCAAATAAAAAAGTCATATGTCTCCTATGTATACTATTTTATACAACATAAAATTATTTTATATTGTTGACGGCTTGTGATTCTAGGTTATATTGCCGATATATTTGATTAATTAAATTGTCTAAGTATAAATCTACAACGGGAAAATACTAATATTTTATTTCTTTCTGATAAAATCAATGCTTTTAAAAAGAAAATACTTATGTTGAACCATAATATTGACCATGACAAATTTGAAATGTTTTTATGTTCATCAGTATTCTTCAGTGATAAGGATATTTATATGATAAAATATATTATACTTAACTGTTGATCTATTAAGTTAACCAACAAATTTTAATACATGGTTTTCTAGGAAAAAGTTTTAGGTGGATAAGCAATTCATTTCATTGTAATGTGAATAAAATAAAATTAGGAAATTTCAAAAATTATTTTTGATTTGTCTACGAGTTCATCATTTTCAAGAACATGCATATGAGAAATTTTGAATTTCTATAAAATCAGAATATCCAGAATTATCAAAATAAACCATACATTTTAATATTTAACTTCATTTTGTTTTGACTTATTTGTATGAAAGAGCATTTCCCACATTTGTGACAATATAAAAAAAAAATAACAAATATCGCTCCACATTGAATTTTGAAGCAGATTTTAAAGTATAGTTGTCTCAAATATAAAATATAACTAAAACACTTAGTGAGGTAATTTTTAAATTTCAAGCACCAATTATATGATTTTATAATTTTGAAATTAAAATTTTAATTATATAATTTTAGATTCTGAATGAAGTGAAGAAGCTAGTGTTTTTACAATGATGTTTATTTTTTCTTTTTTTTTTCTGTGTACAACTTTTTGTATAGAAATACTTGTCCAAAAGTTTCGAGCAATAACTTTTTGAAACCGGATTTGCCTCTAGATTGTACTTTAAATAGGTCATTTTTTGAATTTCTCAATTCTTCAATTTTTTTTTTGGAAAAAACTACCCAAAATTTGACAAAAACGACTCAGAAACCATCATTTTTTAGTCCGAAGTTTATGAAAATTTAAATATAGATAGAAAATCCTATAAAAAAGATTTTGGCGCAAGAAAATTTTAAAAATGTAAAAAAAAATTTTGGACATTTTTTGAAATTTTTTTTTTTTATTATTAAATTCCTTTGTTCAGAATCGTTTTACTGAAGAAATGATTTATCGTTTCTTTAAAATTTAATACGCCCGTCAAGAGAATACCACCCGTCGTGCGAAGTATGTCCGGCTTTTTTTTTTAATTCTACATTTTATTGTGTTTGCTTAAAAAATGTTTATGTTTAGGATTAATTGCGTTAAACAGATAATAAAATTATTTCTTGAAATTAACAATTTAATTTACATACGTAAATAAGATCATATTATAACTAGGTAATGTCGTTGGTAAAGGGGGTCTTATTAAAATAAATTAATTTGGAGGTTGTGGATGAAAAAATATTGCACGCACCACTGAGGTAGGAAACCGAGGCCTTTGCCTCCCCCTTCCCTTTAAGACGTGTGAGATGTGTTAGGGTGGAACAGTACATGATAATCCATCTTGTTCTGGATTCTGACTGAAAGTTTATTAAACATGAAAACACTACACTATACATAGTTTATTACAACAAATAAATACAAAACAAGCCGGACATATTTCGCACGATGGGTGTACTTCGCACGACGGGTGGTATTCTCTTGATGGGCGTATTAAACTTTAAAGAAATGATAAATCATTTCTTCAGTAAAACGATTCTGAACGAAGTAAGTTAATAATATAAGAAAAAAAATGTCCAAAATTTTTTTTCACATTTTCAAAATTTTCTTGCGCCAAAATCTTTTTTATAGGATTTTCTATCTATGTTTAAATTTTCATAAAATTCTGATCAAAAAATGATGGTTTTCGAGTCGTTTTCGTCAAATTTTGGGTAGTTTTTTCAAAAAAAAAAACATTGAAGAATTGAGAAATCCAAAAAATGACCTTTTTAAAGTACAATCTAGAGGCAAATCGGGTTTCAAAAAGTTATCGATCGAATCTTTTGGACAAGTATTTCTATACGAAAAGTTGTACACGGAAAAAAAAATAATAAAATAAATAAACATCATTGTAAAAACACTAGCTTCTTCACTTCGTTCAGAATCTAAAATTAAATTCGACAAAGTTATTTATAGGTTCCTGAAAGACAGGACAAAATGAAATCAATTTGATAATAATTTTAATTGTGATTTTGAGTGTTTTTTTTTTTTTTTTTTTTTACTACGATAACGCAATCACATGTTGAAGCTTATCAGTGCAACAACTTCCGAGCCCTAGTATATGATTAGTAATAATAATTATTCATTCAAATAAGTGTCGGTGAAATAATAAAAAACAACGGTTAATTTTTATCTCGAATATTATTTTTATTTATTATTATGAACGTGCATTCGAGTGCATTCGATATGTGAAAACAAGAAAATGTGTTTGCACGAGAACTACTCGTTGTTTTCTCGAAAGGGAATAATATTCTCCCACAACACTGATGTCGTGGTTTGATTGATTCCTCTCTCTCTCTCTCTCTCTCTCTCTCAATATACCGAGTCTATATAATAATCGACGAACAATATATTATAACGCGCGTTACTGGAGACGACGACGTGTGGACTGGGTCATATCGTCAGGTCATGCACAGCACACTTATATTTCACGTATATAATATTCTCGAGAACCGTATACGTCATATATACCACATATTAGTATATATTATTATTATTATTATTATTATTATTATAACGATGTATTGGCCGTCTGGAACCGCGACTATATGGGGGCACGCGGCGAAGACGAAGAGAAGACCTTAGAGCACATGTTTTCACCGAGGGGTTCGGGCCCGTAACAGATCACGCGCCATTATTGTGTCGGACCGCGCTGCAGGGGAATAAAAAATTACTAGAGAAAAATTTGCCGTTTTATTTATTACGATGCGCGTTCCGCTAATCGGTTGCGATTATTCATTCGTCGTCCGCGATAATTGGCCGCGAGAACAAAATATGGAATAGAAAAAAAAGGTAAAAAAACGCGTTAAAACAAATATCGTACTTACGTGTTGCGCGCGTTCTTTCGTTTATAATAAAATATTGTAATAAGCGTGCAAACCGGTCGACGACGACGTCGAGATCCGATTCGCACATCGTATTTGTCATTATGCGTTATCGTGTTCGGCGATCAATCCAGGCCCGTCGTAGGTAGATCATATTATTGTAGAGTAAAGAATATAATACAGAGGGGCCATACCGTATACCGTTACGTATACAGGGTGATTTTTTTTTTTTTTTAAGCGTGCTCACCCCCATTTTTGGCCGTAAAAATGCAAAATTTGGGATTTTTTTCCCCCCCGGAATGTTCAAGTTATCATTATAAAACCAATATTTTTCATAACTCAATTTTTTTCATGTCACCTTAAGGACGTCCTGTGGAGATGCAAACTTTCTACCCCCCCCCCCATTTTAATTACGGAATTATATTCGGGTTGTTTTTCTGTGAATTTCGATGTATTGGAATTAAAGTTTGAACGAGTAGTTTTTGAATTATTCAAATTTAAATATTAAGGAAAATTGTCACTTGGGCACATATTTAGTTACGTGCGTAGTTCGTAATTATTATACTCAATTAACCTTTAATCAGAAATAATTTAGTCAAAATGTTCATAGATATCATGTCGTGTGTACGAGATTAAATTTTACATTTACAAAATATTAATTAGTCAGGTCGTTTTATCTCATTTACCTATTAAGAATAAATTAAAATATGTGCCCAAGTGTCAATTTTCCTTAATGTTTAAATTTGAATAATTCAAAAACTACTCGTTCAAATTTACTTAAAATAATCGTACAAAAACGAAAACATAAAATTCAAAATGTTTTGTATTTCAAAAAATTTTCAAGTGTTTGTTTCAAAATCACGCCTATCTGACATAAATTCAATTTTAAAACCAGCCATAAGTGAAAAAAAAAAAATAAATTGAATTGTTGATTTCGAAAACAGTCATATCACAACAAAACCAGCCGTTTTAAAACTATAAATCAATTTAACTCTTGTAATAATATTATTACAAAACATATTTTCACATATTTATTGTAGACCAAGTATTTCACGTTATTTTCGTTTTCTGAAAAATTTCGAAAATCGGTTTTGAAACTAGACGCCGCGCCGCCTCGTATACGATGCTCATGGCAGTCAACTCGTTGTTAATAACAATATTATTACGAGTCGTTTATTCGATTTACACGACGACGTTAAGTACTATTATTATTATTATTATTATTATATCCATTCATATTAATTATTACACTGACGGTTTATATACGTTTCGTAACGACGACGGTGCAGACTATAACATAATAATAATAATAATAATAATAATAATATTATATTATTATAGTTAGCGGTTATAATGTCCGTCGCCGCGTGGTGTACTTTCAGCACTACGTAGGTAGTCGTTTATACGTATAAAAAAATCGTCGTGTGGGTCGTCGTGAGGGGAGTGGAAATTTGAAAACGAAAATTATTCCCCTCGTCGACTCGGTCTTGTTGATGTGTAATAATTATTATTAATAATAATCGTTGTCTTTGTTTGAGTCTGTGACGAGGGGCGATGATAAAATTTTAAGACGCATCACAAAATATGACAAAAAAAAAAAAAAAAAAAATACAGTAGACGACGCCACCCGTCGTTATAACATATCGTTCGGATGAGAATTGGAAGAAGTGGGATAGTTATTGAAATCTCCGTGTAAAATTATAATAATTTATTTTATTGACGTTGCGGGGTGGGGGGGGTGGGGGAGGACATTGTCATTTTACCATACACTCAACTTCACTGTTTTTATGTTTTTGTATTTTTTTTTTTTTTTACCTTCATTATTAGTAATTATTATTAGTGTTACTACTATCAATTATATTTAAATATATATTTTAATTGACTTTAGGTTTGGTTGCTGCATTATAATAATGATCACACACAGTGTGGCGCGTGACTACCTTTCAGGGAGGTCGATATTTTTTTTTTTTTTTTTTTTTTGTGTATAGGTCGGCGTACACAGTATTTGCCGTGATAAACTCACTAAACAGCTGCAGAGCTGGTATGATGACATTTTTTCCGAATTCGAACAATCAAGAATAATAATAATTATTTTTACATACCGGAGCTGATAACAACATAGAATGGCGTAATGCCTGCGTCATAGGCTCATTCATACGTCACCTGTTGTACCTGTTTAGTGCTTAGGTCATCACGGTAATATTTGCCAATCTCTAGAAATATTTTATAGCCAGAACGGAACGTTCTGTCTGGACAGAATTCTTAAATAATTTTATTGATTTTATTCAACAATCTCTGGAGAATATTTTAGAATTTTTCATTTGTAAGTGCCTATTTTAAGTTACCATTAAAGTAATTAACGACTAAGCAAAAAATATATATTTATTTATATATATATATATATATGCAAGATAATCAAGTAAACAATATTAATAATATAAAATCACTGCATGATATATATATACATACAAAGCACCAAAAAACTATATTATATATTCAAGCCCTGTACAGAAGTAGTGAGTTAACTCGAAAATTGTATACATCGTTTTTATTTAATTTAAATTATGTCATGTTTACTATTGGTCATCCTTATTAAGTTAGATGTGTCTTAAACGATTTTTCTCTTGAGGGAATAACATATTTTATTAATGGGATTATATTATAAATTATAATATACAAACATTTTTTTTTTTTTTTGACATTAACTAAGACGAGAGATTGAAAGAACCCTTTTACTTTAAAAAAATACACCAGGGTTGTGATAGCAATGAATAATATTGTACTAACATATTTTTAACTAGTTTAAGTTTTATTAAATAGAGAATAATAGTATTCCACGGTTATTATCATTTTTACTATTGTTATTATTAAGATTTGAACGCTGTGGTCAGGTTAGTACAGAGGTTCTCAAACTTTTCAGGCCAGACCCCCCACTTTGGTCAACCCCAGACGTGGGCCCCCCTCATAAAAATAATTTTAATAGTAATGTTTAGAGTACCAAAAAGTTAAAAACAAACAACAAATATAGATTGATATTTATATTCACATTAAAAATTTAATATAAAAGGTTTTAATCAATCAGTCACTTTCAATGTGATGGGTGAGCTTGTTTTTTTTCATTACAAATGTTGGTGAAACGAGAAGAAATTCCTGTACACTCTATAGGACGCGATTATTATTACGCAAATTTTACAAATATCTTTCTGTCCTACCAATACAATGTTGATTTTTAAAATTTTCTTGCGCCCCCCCCTTTTAAAGCTTTCGCGGCCCCCCAGAGGGTCGCGCCCTACACTTTGAGAATCTCTGACGTGGATGACGAAATCTTATTAGATAAATTTGCCAACAGTGGCAAAGAGAGAAATTTAAATTTAATACAATGAAATTGTTATAAATAAATTGTGTTATCATTATCATTATAATTATTACATATGTACCTATTTCATTATTAATTTTGTAAAAACATTTAAGCCAATAATAAAAATGAAAATTTCGTACTGAATTCCTAATTATTGTTTTTAATAGGTTGAATTGGAGAATTTTGCTTGGAGAAAAAGCCCAGCCCCTCAAAAAAAAAAAAAAAAAAAATTCTAAATACGCCCCTGGTTACACTAATTATTATTAGAGCGTTGTGGGACGTAGATTTCCCCATTTCCGATGGGTCGCAACGACTATACTTTAATAATGCATAATTATAATTTGACGAGTTTTTTTTTCGCTTATTATGACGTATGACGTGCTCTCGCATAGAAACGACAACGGCATTGACACTAGATTAGGTATTCGTATACTATATAATATATTAAGTTTTATCGACCGCGCGGGCCTCGAGCATTGTCACCAGTATTCATTTTAAATGCTCTAAATAACATTTTAATGTGCTTGTTTTTCTCTGGCTGAAAAAAAAAAAAAAAAAACCCATTTGGAAAACCAGAAGACAACGCGACCGTTCGTGTGTTTATCTTTTATCAAACCCGCCGACCATTTCGTTTCCGCACACGTACGACAGTGTTCACGTGCGTACTTAAAACGACGAGCGACGCGACATCAACACTCTTAGTTTAACCGTGCACATGTACTCCCGTTGAAATCTATCATAGACTTATATAATTTTGTGTTTTTTTTTTTTTTATTTTTCAAATATTTTACACGTTTCGGTAAAACTAACTACGTTCGACACTTTGGGTAAAATATCGATTTATGCATTCGTAATCGAAATAAAAACATACGCGTATACTACCTGCGGTATAATACAGCTGATATACGTATTATAATCGAACGTCATTTTGTGCGCGAAAGGCGAATGAAGAAAAATTAAAATATCCGAACCCGTAAGTATTTACGTTTATTAACCGCGAGCAACGGTCTTTATACGGCAAGTCGAAATGTTCCTTGATTCTGAGTCAAAATCGTTTCAAAGATTACGAAATGTTTTTTTTTTTTTTTTTTGTTCTATAATGCTCGTTAAATAAATAATAAGTTTCAATACTTGTATTGTTATATTTTCCACGGGCGGTTGAAAAGAATTGACGGACCGTTGTTTGAAGCAGTGACGTATCATTCTTGGTATTTCAGAGAAGTTGCTTTTCGAAGTTCTAAGTGTTTTTTTTTTTTTTCAGAGTAAGCAAAACTACTAAATATTTGAATAAATAACTACTATTAAACACGCCTGTAAATTATAAATTATTATATTAATCACCGGTTATTGATAAAATTATAATATTATTACAATTTAGAGAAAACTAAAAAAACTAGGAAATTGACGGATTAACCTTTATTAGAACTTAAGCCACCAATATATGTATAATTTTTAAATCAGGTCCATATTTTGCCCATTTTGATTTTTTCCCATATGATGGGAAAAAATGTAAATTTTTAATTGGATTTTGTTGTAGTGCCGGTCTATAGTATTAATTAAAAAGGAAAAAAAAAAGAGTCGAAAATAATGAATATAACAAAAGTTATTGCATTTATATACCATACTGAAACAACCTGTATAACCCTCTAGTAGTGACCTACGGTATGAATACTGTTTGAGGGCAAGGGATCTTGTTTCTAGCATTTAATTTAATGTGACACAAAGTATAGTGTGAATTTTGAAAAATTTCAAAACCGAAAAACACTGTCGTGGCAATTTATTTCGACAGTTTCATTCGGAACCGAATTACGCGAACGACTCGGGAATGAAGTCATACTTTAATTCCGTCACTTCTCTGACTCTCAGTGGCGGCCAAATATTTGCGCTAACCGCAAACCCGCAACGGTCGTCGACACCTGTTGTTGTCGTTATTATTATAAAAGTTGAAACTGATGCGAACCCAGCGTAGTAACTATATTAATATGTCATAAAGCAGTTCAATTACATTTAAATCTCTGGACGCGAGAGCGGATAAACATTTTTTTATTTTTATTTTTTTCAATTATGACTCGAGTCCGTGCGAGCACGCGTGCGATCATTTCGAGTACGTGTTTTTTTTTTTTTTTTTTTGTATTTTGTTTTTAATTTTTTCCGCACTTCGGGTGTTTGTTTTGCGACGGTGTCGAAAACATTTGCGGACCAATGACGGTTCCTTGTTATTGTTTCGCCCAAAATAATCAAAAATATTATTATCACTGCGCACCTGGCGCGTATATAGCTGCAGTCCACGGACTCGTGTTTAATAATATAATCATCCCGTACCTACTGCTCGCGTCGGTTTCGTTTTGTTATAATACATTTTAGATTCTGAACGAAGTGAAGCAGATAGTGTTTTTACAATGATGTTTATTTTTTTTTATTTTATTTTTTTTTTCTGTGTACAACTTTTCGTACGAAAATACTTGTCCAAAAGTTTCGATCAGTAACTTTTTGAAACCAAATTTGCCTCTAGATTGTACTTTAGAGAGGTCATTTTTTGAATTTCTCAATTCTTCAATTTTTTTTTTTTTTTTTTTTTTTTTTTTGGCAAAAACAAACCAAAATTTTAAAAAAAAAAA
>JAIPRM010009138.1:0-15119 GCA_025469315.1 Stegophylla sp. TES_Ste_2020
AGAATTGAGAAATTCAAAAAATGACCTCTCTAAAGTACAATCTAGAGGCAAATCCGGTTTCAAAAAGTTATTGATCGAAACTTTTGGACAAGTATTTCTATACGAAAAGTTGTACACAGAAAAAAAAGAAAAGAAAAAAGTAAATAAATAAAATAAAATAAAATAAAAATAAAAATAAACATCATTGTAAAAACACTAGCTTCTTCACCTCATTCAGAATCTAAAACAAGAACAGTTAAAGATATGTTGGCAATTTTCAAAGAATTATTTTCTTTGATAAACCTACGAGCAGAGTTAATAAAATCAGTATATCAATTCATGCCTATAATGCTGGATAGAATTGAATACAATGTGACGTGCGATAGTGCTAACGCCTCCCACTACTAATTTTGGATTCAGAACGAAGTGAATAATGATGTTTATTTACTTTTTTTCTGTGAACACTTTTTGTATAGATCTACTTGTCAAAAATTCTCGATTAGTAACTTATTGAAACCGGATTCGCCTTTAGTTAGTAATTTAAAGAGGTAATTTTTTATATTTCTCAGTTCTTAAAATTCTTCTTTTTTTTTTTTTTTTTTTTTTTGAAAAACTACCCAAAATTTGACAAAAAAGACTCTGAAACCATCATTTTTTGATTCAAACTTTATGAAAGTTTAAACATAAATAAACAATAATATGAGAAACATTTTGGCACAATAAAATTATGAAAATATGAAAAAAAAGAATTGGAAATTTTTTTAATACCTTTTTTTTTTATTTGTTTTTTTTTTTTATTTTTTTATTAGATAAATAAAAGTAAAGTAAAGTATAAACAGAAAGCAGGACATACTTCACACTACGGATATCCTTCGCTCTTCGGGTCAGATTGGTGGGTGTGTTGAAAATTACGACTATTATTATTCGTTATATTGTTAATTTCCTTTCTTTCAGAATCGTCTTATTGAAGAAATGATTTATCGTTTCTTTAAAAATTCTACTCACCAACCAAGGGTATCTGACCCAAAAAGCGAAGAATATTCGTGGTGAAAAGTATGACCGGCTTTCTTGTCTGTACTCATAGGCGCAAATAGGATGAAAAATTTGGAGGGGGAAGGCTAATATTTTTTTTATTATTTTTTATAAGTATAGTCGTATAAAATATTTTCTGAAGTATATAATATGTATGATGTACCTATTTTACCTACGCTAATTTATCGTACATCTATATAATGAAAATGTATTTAAGGATCAAGGATTATATAAAAAAAAAAAAAAAAAAATGAAATACAATTTGTATTTCAACATAAGTTAATGAAACATAAGAAAATATTGTGTTTATTAGTAATTTTACAATATTATTAATAATTGATTCATATAGTAATATACAATATCACTCAATATCATAAAGTAATATTCATTGTTACACCATAAATATTTTTATATATACCTATTAAAATAGCATGCATTTTTTTTTTTTTTTTTGGGGGGGGGTTCTCAGCCCCCCTAGCCCCTCCATCTATTTGCTCTAATGTCTGTACATTTTCTACATTTATTTTTTTATAAGTCATGATAGTAATAAATTGATTGTTTTGAATTTTTTGATCTTGTTTCTATCATATAATAATATATAGTTCGTGGTATGATAATAAACATTTCATGGCGTAGACAGTAAAATATCTCGTCCTCTTACAACATGTATTTCAACACATCGAATCGGTTACCTATATAGTCGTTTAACACGTCTACGATTTCACCCGGTTCGTTGCAACAACCCTTAAAATATGCTAACGTTGTGTTTGTCCGAGAAAAACCGCCCGTTTTTCGATTTTCCTATATAAGATTGAATATTTAATAATACATATTATACATTCCGTACTATTTTATAGTATGGAATTAATTCAAACGACGACGTGAACGCTAAACACGTCCGAGGATAACAAAAGGATTTCTATTCAAATTCACGCGGTGTATAAATACACATCAAATTCGAATTTTCCATCATCACAATACGCTTTTCCCGGTATTGTTACACACACGACGGTCGGTATACGGTGGCCGATAGTAAAACGCGAACGGTTATTTTATGATGGATCAGTGCGCGGCGAGTGTTCGGTTCGGTGTTCAGAAAGCAACGTGCATTATTTAACATTTTATATTGACATCTATCTTTAATCGCGCATATAGGCATAAGCCCGAGAGAGGTTTATTTCGCGCGGGTTTAAAACATTAAGATCCCGTGCGCGACGATCGAAAGTCGGAAATCGAAGAGAAATAAATCAGTACGCGAGAGATTATAATAATATATTATAATACGTAATAATAATTATCATTATCGCCATCCGACTGGTGGAATACGCCGAGTGTGTCGGGTTCATTACGCGGACGACGTAACGAAGATTGCACGTTCACAGGAAACGATTGTTACTAATACGACGCGAACTGATATTATTATTACTGTTTACTAGATTTCGGCCAATATAAAACACTTGTTGTTATTGTACTTATGTCACCACTGAACATAGCAGCGCTATGTCTTAGCGTTGTGACCGGTGTCTTACGCAGAAAAAATGTATATTTCTTGTGTGACTTGATTTGAACTCAGTATTTTCGACGGATGCAAATGAGCATAGTGGTAAAAAGAACGTTTTCACCCTTGTCGCACACACCCCACTGAGTGAGTTTCTATTAGATAAATTATATGGTCTGAAACCGAAAATCACTGCGGTGATATAAAACTAAAAAGTTTGCAATATTTTTAAATTTTCACATTTAGCGATGGTTAATATTTTATTTATAAATAATTTTATTAAATCTGAGAAATACTATAGGATAGAAATTTGTTTAGTCTCAGGATCATTATTTTGGATTTATCGCTAAATTAAAAAAAAAAAAAAATTATTTTATGAAATTATTTGACTCTTATTTTCAAAAGTAACATTTGGTTTAAAGTACGGTTTAAATGGCAATCTATGATCTAGAGAAGGATTAAGTGAGATTTTATTAAACTATACTTACTCAAAAATATACATGAAATGGAACTTAATTTAACTTTTATCTTTCATACGAAATAAAATATAATACGGTCGACGGTTCGAGGGCTTCAGCCCCTTATCTCCCCCCCCCTTTGGGTACTTCACTGGTTCTAACAACAACGTAAGAGTTTCGTTATCGAAACATTTATGACAAAAATTCAAAGTTTCTAAGTACGACGAATTCGTCGAGTGAAAACGAAAATATAGAAAAATAAAACCGTTCCATCATTATGACTTCACGGCCACGTTTTGCAACACGGTCGAGTGTGTAAGTACATCGGTCCTGTTACATCATCACCGTCCTTTGCGGACACGTCCTTTTAAAGGATCAGGCGGCATTAAGGGTCGATCGGTAGACACACGGCCATGCCCAGTAGTCAAGAGGGGATGATGACTTAAGGGTCAGTGCGATATGAAAAAAAAAAAAAAAAAAAAAAAAAAAACGAAAAGCTTTTGTTAAACAACATAAGTAAACGCATTTCGACACGTCTTTTATGCTCGACTATCGCAACCTTTTAAGATCAAAAAAAAAAAAGAAGGAAAAAGAACCGTGTTCTGAGAAAACACAACGTGACCGTGAACGTCATTAATTTTATTTTTAAATACGATTTTTCACTTTGAAGTGATACGCGACGAACCCGCGCGGGGGGAGGGGGACAGAGTAATTGATTAAAGTGTACTACGGGTTTTTTTGCCGCCCCATAGTGCACACAGGTAGAACTTTTCACTACACACAGACGAGTTTTCGCCGAAAAGCCCACACCCTACGACGACGGTGGCGTGTGCAGGAGAGACAGACGGCTAATGCATAAGTGATAAGCTAAAGTGGCGTTCGTGTGACTCGAAAGGTTATGACGGTAGGACGTGCCGCGGCGGGTGACCGAGCAGTAATTTAAAATTCATCGTTTCCCGAATCGTGCAATTTTAATGTACCCGCCCGCATCAGACTCTACCATCCGTCCGGTAATAATTCATGGAAACCAGTTTTTTTTTTTTTTTTTATAGGCTACTTTATACCCCGCGTGTGTCGTCGAATTCGATACTCAAGGCCAGGGACGGCATACGCGTTAGTGCAATCGTGCCAAATAATTTGGCGCGTAAGTTGAATTTTAATGGTACGCAGAAAAAAATTTTAAGTAACGATTTTTTTCTATTTTTTTTTGTTCTTTTTTAATTCTGAGCGGAGTGTAAAAAGCTTACAATGAAGTTTATTTTTTCTCCTTCTGTGAACACTTTTTTGTATTATATTATACTTATTCCAAAAATTGTTAAGCAAATAGTTGACACAGCGTAAAACGTCGATTCACGTATTTTTTTTTTTCGGTTTTATTGTTCATTTGACACTACTATAGAACATTAATTGATAGCAACCAATTAATTTGTGGAATAATATAGTATCCACGGTACCACTGTAGCCACAAAATATTGTATTTATTTTTAACGTTGTTAACCACCCATAACGAAAGCTCCGCTCAGAATTATTTCATTAAAGAATCAATACTCCCACTAAGAAAATCCTACCTGAGGAATGAAGAATAATACCCATGGTGTGAAACGTTGGGTAAAAAAAGATCATTAAAAATTTCTGGGTCCCACACAGCACGTCTTATTTATTCAGATATTTCGGGCCAATTCGGAACTTCGAGTTTGTCGTCGCGTCTGACGCGCGTTCTCCCCCACCCACCGAGCTCCGCGTTTTATTAACTTGACCGAAAGTCGGGCGTACACAGTATTTTGAAATGACGCGACCTCGTTTTATAGCAACAAAGTCGGATGGTAAAAACACACACACTCTCCATAATAATAATAATATATACCTACACCGGTGCGCACGTGTGCGCGTGTATACATAAATATATATATATATATTATGTAATATGTACGTAGTATGAGAGGAAAAAGAGAAATATTTATTTCCATAAGGACCTTTGTCGGGTGTGTGTGTGTGTGTGTGTGTATATCTTACGTTTCTCTCTCTCTCTCTCTCTTTACGCCTTCTGTGCTCGCCCTCCCCCAAAACCTCTCTACTACTACCACCGATGACGTACGCGCATATTGTACACACACACACACACACAGGTACCTGGGCGGAGGGAAGTCATCTATCAAATGCATTCCTGTAGCAGCGCGCAGACGTGTCTGTTCTATTTCTTTTCACCGCCGCCGCCGTATAGTGTTTTCGACGAGATCCGACAACGCGAAAAAAAAAAAAAAATAAAAAAACTTTTCTTTTTTTTTTTTTTTTTTATGCCGTTCCTGTAAATATAATTTACCGTCGACACGCGAACTACGCGGCGCTCGCGTACGACTCGCGAAAAACAACAACAACGAGTCGCGTCCACTCGACGATTTCAAAACACGGGGTGGGCGGGGGCGGGGGGAAGAGGGTTTTTGGGGTCAACGAAACCGCGATCTCTCCTCGAATATCGCCGCGTCGCTGTCATCGCAATGTATATCCGAGAGTGCGCGCGCGTTGAATACACCGAAAACGTGTTATTTATTAAAAAAAAAATATATATATATATAAACGGCCGTCATCGTCGTCCCCGTAGTAATTAAACGACAAAAGCACCACCACCGGCAGTCGAGAACGGGAGTAAATCAAAGTTTCTGTGTAGGGCGTGTGCAATATCAAATACATAATTTTGTAGTATAAAACGTGTGTGGTAACGCGTCACGGCGATCGCTCGAATATGGCGTGGGGATGATTTTCAAGTGTAGGGCGCATTTATCATCATGATATATATATGTATATACTTTGAAAAATACTAACCCTCGTTAGTCCACCGGCGGCATAGGTGCAACAATTGTGATTTTCGCCTGATTTAATTGCCATAACTTTTCGATTACATATAATAATTCGTACGATTCTGATGTTTTGCGAAATTTCGAAATTTATTTCAAAATTCAGTTTGAATTTATATGTGAAACAAATGCTTCGGTGTACAAAATCTCGTCCTATTCCCAACAATATATGAAGTTTTGATATAATCACTTATAATCACTAAAAGATGGTCAAGGTACAATCGTACTCATAGACGGATATTAAGGAGGATTTTGGGGTCTTAAGTACCCCCAGTAAATTGTCAAGTCCTCCTGAAAATTTTAAGTCCTTACACTAATTATTACCCAAAAATATAGCAAATCACGACAAAATAGATCGATAAACGTGAAGGACAATAATGATAAATTATGGTAAGAGTAGGCCGAGTAGTAGCCCTTAAGTAATATATAAGTTAAAAATATTGACTTGAAAATGTTTATTTAGGCTTATCAGGCCTACCAGACTTATCAGATTTTTCTTAACGGCATTTGGGTTTATTAGAAAGTACAAAACACTTTATTTCCACATTATACTTCCAAGAAAAAACTCTTCCATTCGTTTTCACAACTAATGCATATTGGTTTTTGATAGTGAACGTTCATCGCGTACGTCGTTCACAAACGACACAGCTTTTTCTCGACTCACGTCACTTCTTGTTTCTGATCTCGACAGATTTTTACAACACTCAGTTATAAGAGTGGTTTCATGACTGCCATGAGGTGGTACCAGAGAGAGACCACCTGCTGCTTCTTGCTCTGAGTCGCAATACATCGTCCAAGCACCATTCCTACCGAACTTCGAAGTAAATTGCTTCTCATCGACAATCAACATTCCGCTGGTACTTTGAGCTTCAACCAAAGATAATGTACATAGCTGATTTTGCAAGATTTTTCCGAATTTTTCTCCGCTGATCCTTTGTTCTGGACCGCGGGTTATTTTCTATGTAAATTATGTACGATGCTAAACCAGTGGCGTCAATCATATTACAATAAAAAAAAGAAAAATTACAAAAGCTGACGCAATGTTCGTCGTTTCACAGAAAACTCAACCAGAGGCATAGCCAAGGAGAGGGTCATGAGGTCATGCCCCCACCCATCGATCATATTTTTTAAACCCGTACAATTGGTCTTAACTTTTATTCACTTGTATCATATTCATAATATGCAAGTTATAAATCATATAAGCATATAACTATATTACAGGGTTGGCACGAAAAAACCCAGCCCGAAAAAACCCGGGCTGCTTTACTGGGTTAAACCCACTAATTATTGAAAAAAAAAAAAAATACATTGAAAAAACCCGGCTCTATCATGGTTAGACTCCACTTTTACTTTTTTATCAAAGCATTTAGACCTAAAAAAAAAATTCAATAAAAATTTTTTAAATTAAAAAAAAAGTATGAAAAAGTTAACAATAATAAGAATTCAATTTAGGATTATTCAATTAATTCAAGGATTAAGCTAAATCAAATGCACGGTTGTAGATCATTATTCTATTATTAAAAAGATGAAAAATAGTGCAGTCAAAATACGAAAAAAAAAAATTCAGATGGGTTAATTTAGGAAAAACCCGAATTTTTTCCCAAAAAACCCCATAAAACCGCCCACTTAAACAACTTCACATTAAACCCTACGGGGTTTTGGGTTTTTTTGGGTTTTATTGGAAAAACCCGAAAAAGCCCTACTGGGTTGGTTTTTTTTAATAAAGCCCGGGTTTTTGCCAACCCTGCTATATTATATTCTTATAACTACATATATTATTTAAATTAAGTATTGATAAATGGGAGTGACAGAGATCACCTAGAGGAGTGCAAATTTTAGACTGGACAAAATAAAGTATTATTATAATGTTAGGTTAGGTAGGTAGATGGAATTTTTTAATTCTGAGTAAGCTGAAAAATATTGAGATTTTTTGATAATATACATTATTTTTATCCATAGGTAAAATATTTTTCGGAGCTTTTTAACTTGTCTAGCAGTTAAAAAAATTTATTTAGTAAAAAGTTTTATTTAACTTGTGATTTCAAGAAGATATTTTTTAGAAATTCTTCATAGTTTTCCGAGCATAAAAAAAAGACGTCTGCATAAAATCCGAATGAAAACATTAAAAATAATGTCATAGAGTAGTAAATCCTAGTCACACCGCCAATGAAACTCGACCAACCAGCATTTTTATGCGCACCACACTGTGTCAACTCCGTCCGCGTTTAGTCGCTCGTCACACGAAACAACGTGTTCGTGAATTCGAGCGAACGCTAATGCGCGTTCTCCTCTCGGCCAGTGCGCGCACACGCGTAATATTATTAAAATATTTTTTCCGTTTTAATGAGACGACGGACCACCCGCGGGACGGAGCGGTGGTGGAGCGTAGTGTGTGTGTATACGGTGGGGAAATTCGCTGACGACCCACTCGAAGACCAAAATTCACACTACCCACACGACGACCGTAACCGTGTTATTCGTTTCATGTGTATTTATTTCGTCGCGCAGAGTGAATATTTCATTCCGTGTAACGCGTGTATAACACTGACGCTCGGACGACTTGTCGCTACTATATATATATATATTATGTGTGTGTGTATAGTGTTTAAGCTTTAATTATTATACGGCGGCGGCGCGAAAGGTACGAATCCCTTTACTTCATTTCCATTTTGTAATTAAAAAAAAGAAAAAATGTTCAAACGTAATTATTTTCTTCATATCAGTTCGCACAAATATAACCAGACGTACGTTTTGAGTGTACACGGTCGATTGTTAAAAATAAAAAAAAAATATGTCATAAACTTGTTCTGGAGCAGGGATCCCCAACCTTTTTTTATGGTGGGCCGAATTTAAGATGCGCTTTAGCATCGTGGGCCAAAATTTTTAAAGGAACGGAGAGGTTATGAAATCGAAGAATTGATTAGATTTTAATAGAAAAATGTATGTTTATTTTTATAATTTTTAAATTCTAAGTAAAGCGAAGACGCTAATGATTTTACAGTGATGTGTTTATCCTCTCTTTCTAGAAACACTTTTTCGTATCGAAATACTTGTTCAAAAGTTTCGATCAGTAACTTTATAGATCCAAAATCACATTCAAATATTACTTAAGACGGGTAATTTTTCAATTTTCTTAATACTTTTTCCAAAAACGAGGAAAATCTCTCAAAAAATTGACAAAAAATTGTAAAATAAGCTACTACCCGAATATACATGAAATTTTATAACACAACTTCGAAAATAATTTGGTTTTATTTTTTTGGTGTGGTAATATTTTTTCGCCATCTAATGTATTTTCGACGCTGAATACAATGGTATAAACAACATTAATTAACTTGGCGGGCCGGTACAAAAACCTTGGCGGGCCGTAGGTTGGAGACCCCTGTTCTAGAGCATCAAAACTTTTTTTTAAAAATGTTTTGATTTTAACGTTGAACGATTCGGAAAAACCTATCGAAATCGAGAACGGAAAACGCGTAAAAGTAATAACAATGAACGATATTAAATCGGAAAACGGTTTAACCTGACAGCAAACGGTGTAAACAATTGAAACGGATAACGGACAACGTAATTAATTGAAAAATAATTTGTTTCGCAACATAAAAATAAATTTTATAATTTTATGCAAAGTTTTCTCATATAGAACTGAAACTCAATTCAGAATCGTTTTTTTGATAAAGTGATTTGTCGTTTCTTTAAAATCCAATACACCTACCAAAAAAATCCCGGCCAAGGAGCGAAGAATGCCTTTGGTGCGAAGTATATGCGGTTTTTTGAGTTTATAATTCGACGCGCAAAATTATGAAATTATATTTGATTTTGACGGACGTTCCGTCGACGAAATATCACGTCTATGGTATATATATATATATATATAGTAAACGGCTCGATCGCGTTCGGTCGCTGTTAAAAACAGTAAAACGGTAGAAACTTCACATTTTAATACCGTCGAAACTTCGATCTAATAACCTATACACATAAAAATAGAGTACGGTACACAGGTAACGTTATACTCAGGACGCGCGCCTTCCAATGTAAATTCACAAAAGTCGTTAATAATAATTTTATTTTACGACGCCCGGCCGAGACCGGAATTCGCAATAAACTGAAATTAGTTATTGCCCCCGGGCCATTAATGAATCGTAAATAACAAACTCGTCCGTACATAGATTACGCGCGCTACTTAATTCGTATTTTTCCAAGGAGAATCCCCGCGAGAATCCCGTCCGGGAATCAAAAGTCGACGAGAAAAGAGTAAAATAAAAAAAAAAAACGACCGAATTCCGAAACTGGACGCGTCTTTCGATACGAATCGGCGGTATTTATGTTGAAATTTTGATCAAAATTACCAAAATCAAAATACAGACTTGATGCGCAGGGTGTGTCCCCAAGTAGGGTTTGACAAATGAGATATTTGAAATTTCACACTGGAGTCTTGGGAAAAAAATCAAAATGTAAATCAGATTTTCAGAAAAACTTCGGCGGCAAAATGTTCTATTTCAGAGTTTGATAGGCAATTTATTTATTACGATTTTTCGAAAACGTGAATCGCACAAAACCATTCCGCATTACACACAATAAAAATTGCATATTTCACGAATGTTTTCTACGGAAATGGTTTGTTTTTCGAAAACGATTTGCTTTTAATTCGATTTGCACATCAAATCCGGTAAAAAGTCGCGTTTCTCTCTCCAAAAAAAAAAAAAAAGGTTCATCCCGTTCATTGCTTATCGGTTTAGTCCCGTGATGTCTCCTGAAGTTTCATCCGCTCAAGCAAAAATAACGAATTCCAATGAAACCGATCGTTTTCGACCTCCTCGAATTTTAAATTTTGAATCCGGTTGGAATCTCCGCCCGCCAAATTGAATATTCTTCGCGTTCGTACGGTTTCTAAGAGAATCGGGCGTGGATCCTAGGAAAGGGTCCCCACCCTCAGAAATTTCAAAATGCATACCAAAAATGCTTAATGCGTGTAAAAACGTATTAATTAATTAATGTATATTTGATCAATTTTTGTTCAATCGCCTCCCCTCCTCCACCAAATTAAGGTCCTGGATCCGCCACTGACGACAACATAGAGTAAAGAATATATAGAGTGGCCATACCGTATACTGTTACGTATAGTGAATTGAAGCAATCAAATGGAATACGCCAAGAGTGACCATTTTAAGAAAAAAAAAAATATTTTTCTTATTTAGTTGGTACCACTTTAAATTGTCACATTATCCATATTAGATAAGATATACAAAAAAAAAATAACATAAATTTTAGAGTATGATAGCAATTCCTTATCAGTGATCCGATTGAGCAAGGGATACAATATTTCGATACGGTAATTTGATTCTTTTCAATAGGTCACTCCAAGCGTATTCCATTTCAATGCTTCATTTAGGTATATGTATGGGCGTATGGCCACGGGTCGGACGAGAACGAGAAAATATTTGTCGCTCCCAGAGAGCGAGTTCTAAAATCACGCCACCTTTTGATACGGATTCACCGCGTAAAATAATAATAATAATAATAATAATACCTCGAGGATTGGATATTAAATCTCTCGAAAGAACCGGGAATCGACTTAGCGGTACAACGCGAGATGAACGAAGAACTACTTTGAGTGTGACGAGGGGTGGGGGGAGGGATTCACGATAATGACGAATCCGCGTAATGCGACACGAGACGACCTTTTGTACGGCGATTTGCCGACGACGTTAATTCCGTCTCGTCGACAATCAACCCGGGAGCGTAGTGTTTTACACGCGAAAACGGTTTTCTCGTAAACAATAATAGTATTAAATCGACGACCGGGTTTCCGTCTGATCGGAAAACGTGCGGTTTTCTCGTAAGCGTTGACGCATATAACGACAATATGAGTTTACTCATTACTAGTGATATTTTATTAGGTGTTTTCGATTTTTTTTTTGGAATTTTCATTAAGTACGTCTTTTGGTTTACGTTTTTTCAGATTTCTAGTGGAGTGAAGAAGCTAATGTTTTTACAATGATGTTTACCTTGTGTTTTTTCTTTCTTTCTTTCTTTATTTATTTATTTATTTTTTTTTTTGTGTACACGTTTTCTTATAGAATACTTATGAGAAGTCACATTTCAAAATTCCAAATAATTTTTGAAAATTTAGAAAAAAGTACCCGAAATTTGACAAAAAAAAGACTCGGAAACAATTTTTTTTTTTTTTTTTTTATCCAAATTTTATGAAAACTTAAATGTAAACAGACGTAAATGTGAGAAATATATTGGTGGATGAAATTGTGAAATAAAAATTTTGGAAATCAATTTTTTTTTTAACGATTTCGTCGTTGTCATAACGCGAAACGGGAAAACAAAAATTTCCGGATTTTCTGCCGAATCCTGCCCTACTTCACGTCATTTGAGCTGTATTTGAGCCATTTACACACCCCGTATTTATCACTATGCCTCATTTCGTCATTTCAAAACGATTTTCGACGACGGTAACAATTTTCCCGATTCCGATCTGACGTTTTTATGACCGATCTAGACTTTCCGCCTTGCAGTCCGCGTTGGATCGGTCAACGCTCTTACACGCCCCCTAACACTTTGCTATTATTATTATTACTATTAATTATAATATTCGGTGTGCGTTTAATTATCGAAACATATAACAAGCGCAATACGAACGGTGCACGACGCACTACGGGTCTTATATTTATGGTGCGTAGCGTTCTGTTTCCGGAATAGGCAGTAAATATTATAATAATCATAATAATATATCATAAAACACACGCGATCGTCTGACGAAAAACGCGGTGCGTGTCGCTGGAACTTGAAAAACGCGGCTACGAGCCCAATGTCTTTGGCACAAAATCGCAGCACCCACAGACAGGGGGTGGGGAGGAGTTTAGGTCAAGGGTTTATTTGTGTGTGAATCGTACGAAAAACGAACGTAAAGGTCACGGTTACGAACATGTCGTACGAAAACAAGGCTCTCTGTATGTGCCATTTATTGTGGTGAACTTGTCAGCAGTTTCAGACGATAGTTTTCCGGAGATCGCGAAAAATTTGCTGTTTTCGGTGATTCCGATGTCGCGCGGAGTTTCGTGTATACTCGAATTTTTTCATGTTTTATCCAAGCTGTTGAATGTGAAAAAAAAAGTGTGTACTCCGCTCGTCGGGATTTTCTTCGCACGTCGGGTGGGATTCTATTGAAGGGTGTAATGAATTTTAAAGAAACGATAAATGATTTCTTCAATAAAACGATTCTGAACGAGAGAAGTTAATTACATGAAAAATAAATGAGAAAAAAAAAATGTTAGAAAAATGTCCAAAATTTTCTATACATATTTAAATTTTCATATAGTTCGGATCAATAAATATCATTTTAAGAACACACTAGGCTTCTCTGCTTCACTCATAACCTAAACTTTTCTAGGTAAGACAAAAATTCAAATCTCACAAAAATATTTATTTTCAATTGATTCAACTAATATTTAATTAAAGTGACGAATTATACAAAAGAAATTATAATTTTCTTCGCACTGTTTTCCACCGACTAAGAGTTCAATTCATTATTATTTAATACAGAACGAATTTTACCAACACTTTTCTAGTGAATTATGTTTGTGTGATTTTAAACTTATTTCAATCCAACTCGCATGAATATTTTATCCCTCGCGTTTCGCATATTTTCACGACAATAAGCGCGTAAATGCATGCATATTTTAAACGCTGACGGTGCATTTAATTATTGTGGGGCATAATGTTGCATGATATTTTTTTTTAAATTCGACAATAGTGATCATCGCGAGACGTGACCCCCGACGTGGATTCGGAAAACGTTTTAAAAATGGTAGTTCATATCGCGTCCGTTAATGTAAAAATGTACAGAGCTATAAAGCTATAATACAATATAATATTCAAATCGTTATTGTTTAATGACTGTGCGCTAATTTTCGTTGAATATGAAAACGAAATTTTCACAGTGAATTAATAAATTTAATATTTCATAAGAGATTTTCGGTGCGACATTTAAATAAAAAAAAAAAAAAAAATTAATTGGAACAGCGACAATGTGAATGCTAATGTACATAATATATATATATATATTATGCGTGAATATTTAAATCGTCATTATGCATAAATTACGTGCAATCGTTATAGTGTGTATATATTGTATGTATTTTTTTTTTTTGACTTCTTATATTTTTGAAACATTATAATAATATAATATAACGAATAAACTCGTGTACAAGAACCCTGAACGAATATCATAAGGATATAAATACATAATAATATAAGATAACCATTTTTTTTTAAATGTATTTTAGCTAAACAAATACAAAAAAATCGCTATTCTTGATATGACTTGTGCAATACCTGCTCGTCAGAAAAAAAAAAAAAAAAAAAAATAAAAACTTAATAAAATTTCCTCGTTTTATTACATGTTTTTATTTTTTTTTTTTTTTTTACGGTTCTTGGTTTTTCTTCCGAGAATCCAAGTTCAGCTTTTCATTTCCCGAGAAAAAATGCTTTTACAATATCTCGTGGCACAGCGGTGGAGTTTTTATAAAATCAATTTAATGCGTTTCTTCGATGTAAGAAAAAAGTAAACGTCGTCGCATAGGTAAGGGGTTCACGTCCGGTAAATGAATTGTTTTGTTTTTGATAATTAAAAAAAAAAAATAAAAATATGTTTTCATAAATCATAATTTTACATCAACGATTTCAAAAGTAAAATGTACGTTTCTCGAATTTATTTCAAATTTACTATCGAATAATGTGAAATACTTACATGTATGTTTACAACTCGTCGCAGTGTGTTCCGCGCGTCAATAATTCACTGACTTCGACATAATATAATCTGATCGCATGCCTGCAACAAAAAAAAAAACAATGCGATTTCAGTCAAGTATTTATTTGAAAATCTGTACGTAGTAAGTACATATTTATTTTAATAACACCACAGAATACAATTATATAGGTAGGTACTATTTTTTAAAAACAAGTTCGTTTTCATAATACATATTGCGGTTGTTATTATTTGATAATTAAAAAGCCGAACATACTTCGCACGACGGGTGGTATTCTTTTGACGGGCGTATTAAATTTTAAAGAAACGATAAATCATTTCTTCAGTAAAACGATTCTGAACGAAGGAAGTTAATAATAATAAAAAAAAAAAAATTTCAAAAAATGTCCAAATGTTTTTTTCACATTTTCAAAATTTTCTTGCGCCAAAATCTTTTTTATAGGATTTTCTATCTATGTTTAATTTTTCATAAAATTCGGATCAAAAAATGATGGTTTCCGAGTCGTTTTTGTCAAATTTTG
>JAIPRM010009139.1:1158-15117 GCA_025469315.1 Stegophylla sp. TES_Ste_2020
AAAAAAATTGAAGAATTGAGAAATTCAAAAAATGACCTTTCTAAAGTACAATCTAGAGGCAAATCCGGTTTCAAAAAGTTATTGATCGAAACTTTTGGACAAGTATTTCTATACGAAAAGTTGTACATAGAAAAAAAAAAAATAAAAAAAATAAACATCATTGTAAAAACACTAGCTTCTTCACTTCATTCAGAATCTAAAAGACCAAAAAAAATAAATATCATTGTAAATACACGAGCTTCTTCACTTCATTCAATATCTAAAAAAAATTAAATATATTAAATAAAGTTAAATAATTTATAAAACAAAAGTAACTACATTTGTGAAATAGTACAGGGACATCCTTTAGATATTCAGAAAAAAAAATACAACTAAATAATAAATTCTTATCTAAATAATATGAAATAATAAAAGTTAGTTATTGAATAAACAAAACACTAAATATCAAAGTTTCAATAAATCATGATTTTTATTAATTGAACCCATAACTCTGACAAGGGGATCATTTTTAAGAAACCTAGACTGCAAAGTTGGGATATGAAAAATATTATGTGATCTAGTAGCTATCAAAGGCACACAGCTACTTATATGCTCTATTGGACAAGGAGGTTCTACTTTGTTGTGAATGAGATTAAAGAGGGATGATATTCAAGCATTAACACATCTTATTTTTAAAGTTTTCCAAAAGAAAATTTTGCATAACTAATTTGTATATATGGAGTGATTGGTTTATATTCAATTTAAATCTAACGTAGCTTAAAAACCGGTTTTGTATGTGTTCAAGTAAATTATTTTCACTCTATAAATTAGATGCCCAAATTACAGAGCTATACTCAATAATTAACTGTACAAAGGAAGAATGTAAAGCCAAAAAAGAACGAGCAGAATCAAAGTTAAAATTTATGCTGAATGAACAACGAATGTCTTACAGAGTATTTGATCTATAATATAGTCTGAATGATGATGGTGTATAATGAAAGCCAAGATTAATAATCTGGTTCACATGCTTCAAGGATACACAATTAATTAGATAATCAAAATCTATAACAGAATGAGTAAAAGTCACTATTTTTAATTTTTAATGATTTAATAACCGAATAGAATATCACCAATTAAAAAATGAATTGAACATAGCCTGGAGTTACGCAATAATCATTATGGGAAGATATTTATAAAAAAGTTTGGCATCGTCTTCAAAAAGAAGTAAATGACAAAAGACTGCTGTAAATATCTTGTTGATGAAAATATTAAATAAGAAGGGTGATAAATTCCCGCTCTGTGGTACTCCCTAAGAAACATTGTATGTGAAAGATAAAGACATTAAAAATATTAAAAAAATGCATTCTGCAAGACAGGAAAAAACGAAACCACAATAAAAGTTCACCAATACCTATATGGTTAAGAACATATATATGACACCCAAATCAACAGTGCCAAAGGCTTTGGTGAAATCTGTATGAATTACATCCACTTGATTGCTTTGAGCAAAAGCATCATACACAAATGATGTATAGTCTACTGCACTGAAAACCGTTGGGCGCCCTGGCATAAAACTATGTTATCAATTGACAAGATTGGTTGAAAATAATGTTCAGTCCATTTAAGAAACAAATATTCAAATAATTTACTAAAAAAAGGTAATATTGAAATCTGTCTGTAATTAGAAACAATAGCTGGATCTCCTGATTCAAGAACGAGAATTACACAACTAACCTTCCAGGCTAATAAGAAAATAACAAAGTGACTTATTACAAATGATACAAAGAAGTTTCATAAAAGCATCATAGTAGTAGAAAAGTAAAGTGGAAGGTATTCCATCTGGACCTAAACCATAGACTTAAGATAATGAAAAAAGTGATATAAAAAATATATATCATAAATATGATTTTGCTAAAAAAAATAATACTTGACCATTGCTATTAATAATAAAGTTATTTTTTTTTTATTTAATGTAATGGAAAATATTTTAACATACACAATATACATTTTATATTAATACTCGTATGTTTATTTTATAGGGGTTCAATGTCAAGTTTGATGTCAGCTAATAGTAAATTTTCATGTGTTAGTAACAGATAATGAACAGATTAATGTTTTGATAAGGTTTTAAAGCTTTAATAAGAACCATGTTTAAGAAGATAAAAAATGGATTCAGTAGTGATATTGAGACAAAAGTATGTAGTTAAATTAATGAATATGTTAATAAATCCTTTTATTTCCCTTTAAAATTTTTAAGTACAAAGCATTTTTTTTTAATTTTAATTTTTACTATTTACATTAAGTTAATTTGTCTTAACCATCACTAAATCATTAAAATAAATTCATAAATTACATTTTTAGAAAAGAATAATAATCAGGTATATCATTAGCAGTTTTATTTACAATAAGGCATATATAATTTATTAATGACGATTCATTGAAATGAAAAAATAATAATTTAATGCACATAAAAAGCTAATGGATTTATTAATACAAATATTCACCTTTTTTACTACAATCTTTTTGTTTGAATTTGTTAGTTTCCTATTATAATAGTTAGTATTTTTTTATTTAGTTAATCATTTATGTCATCACATAGTTAATAAAAGATTTCAAATTTGTTATTTTTTCATACATTTTCTGAGGTAATGATCTGATAATAAGAATAACAAATATGTCATCTTAATGTTTCCTAATCAATTCAACTTATTCTCGTTGACTGTTTAAGTTAATTTTCCTTCTTTTTTTTGCTATTTTAATTATTATTTATTGTTATTGTTTTTATCTGTGATCAAAACTGTTTTATCTATTCATAGTAATTTTAAATAAATTATTTAGGTAATATAGTTATTGTATTTAATTTGCTATTTAATTTAATATAAATTATGTTTTCATTTTTATGATTTATTTACTGATGTCAATTTAAATTAAGTATTATAATGATACAAATGAATACCTTTATTAATATCTTATTACTGGATTTTATGTAGCTAGTACTTGTGTTAAATTATAATACAAATAGCATAATATGTACATAATATAATATGTATGGTTCAATAAATAAATTATATAATTTAATTATTGGAAATATGTGATAGATCTTATATGAAATTAGTTAATTCAGAGTAATATTAAAAATAATTTATGTTCTAAAATAATATGTCTTATTGTAATAATGCCATATTAGTATAAGTTATACAATTTATAGCAATGCATTTTAATAATTGAAGGCTAGGCACAGTGGCATAAACTGGGGCACCAAAGGGTTACCACTTGTGACCTTTAATCAAATATCGTAGTATCAAAAATTTTGCTGTACAGCCCTAGAAATTTCTGCGATAAACATGCTATGTAACTCTTAGGATTTTTTAAATTTTTTTTTTTTTTTACAGATTAATGTGCTATTATTTCCACAATTCTTAGTGTTTTCATCCATAATCATTTTGTATAACCATAGAATCCCTATAGTGTAATATACTACGTAGTATTATTTTGTTTCTCTCTGATACTGTACAATTATAATTTGGTACATTATTATTGCCTAGCCTTCAATTTTAGCATATTTACTTTACTGTGTGTGGTGAGAGAGCATGCCGTAGATTGATAAAAATTGGTTTGTTCCATGCATTCCCTCACATTACCCAGTCATAATAGTGTTCCTGTCACCGACTCTTAGGCGGGTGATGTCTAACGCTGAAACGGTACACTCTCTGCCTAGATGGAGTATACATGTATTATCTAATCAGTGAAATTGATCTTGTTTATAGACTCATTCTATGTTACAATAGAATATCAACATTTTATCAAGTAGACAATTTTTTATTAAGTTCATGAAATTAACAAATTTCCAGAAATTATTAAAATTATTTTTATTCCAGTATGATACAGCAATGCATATTATACATATATTATAATATGCATGCATTACATTAAGTTTTACAAAAACAAATATTTGGCATCTATACATTTTTACCTCAATAAAATGGCTCTCATATTATTATTATTATTACTGTTATATATATCATATAAATGTAATACTCAATATTGAATATAAATTTAATAAATAAAGTAAAAATAAAAAACAAATTCATGAGTATTATTAAATAATTTGTTTTGTAAAAAATTGTAATCAAGGTACAAATTATATAAAAAAATAATGAACATAATGGTAACTTTTTGCTGAAATCAGTTGTTAAAATGCTTAATAATACTTATAGCTTAATTTATTACATACATTTATATATCTGTTAGTCTACCGTAATACAAATATAATTCAAACACATACATCATTGTTATATTTTTGAAACTTTTAGTAACCTGTCTTAGTGATTAAATACAATGCTATAATAAATGATATATGTCTAAACAAGTATTTGCATTATACTGGCCTAATCGTCATTATAAAAATACTTTGATAATAGTATTAATAATTTCATGAATTTCGACTATTTCAAAAACTGGATAAAAAGTTGTACATATAGTCCATAATGTTTTATTATTATTTCATGATGTTAAAGAGTGATTTCACTAATTGGATGCTTAGGTCATGTACAATGGATTGAGCTAGTTGGATTCAAAATAAACTCACTCATTGTCCTAGATTTGCATTAGGTTAGGTTAGCTCCATTCATTGTGTATGATCTAAAATTGAATGTAGTATATCTACTATCTACCAGTAAATACTACATGTATTGTTATTGTTTTGAACTAATCAATATTTTTTAAGTAAATCTGAATAAAATAAATGTGATAATAGTATACATCTTAGTTTAAATGAACTATTTAATTTTATAGATAAAAATTGCAAGAAAATTATTATGTTTATAGTAAGACCCTAGGAAATTAATCTATGGCGTGTATATTACCATATTTTTTCTATTTATTTTATTTAGATTTATTGAAAAAATTGAATTTTACTAGTTTTATATGATAATGTTTGTATGATTGTAATTTTGAAAAGTGTAATTGATATACATTTTTTGAATCAAAATAAATTAATGTGTATGCATTGTTTTATATTTTATTTAAATTTAAATTAATTTATAAAATATCAGTGCTCAACTAAAGTTTTACAAACTTTTTGAATTATTTCTTTTAAATAGTCATTTTGACCTAAAAGTATATAAAATGTGATTACTTATTTCTGTTATACACATAATCTTTAAACCAACCATCCTTAAATTAATTTGTGATATCAATTGTTGTGTGGATCCTTCATTGTGTACATGGTCTAAAAAATATTATTTTCTATAACCTGGTTTTACAATATTTTACTATTAATACTATGTTATAAGATTTATTAATTATAAAATAATAAATATTAAGTATTAGAAAATTCAAAATACATTTACTTACAATTAGAGTTTAAACTAACATTCTTTTTTTTTACTAATATGTATGTTATGTTCTCATCTTTAAATTTTAGATTGAAAAAGATAACAATTTTTACATGATCTCATATCATATCAATAATATATTTGAAGCATTTATTTTATAACTTAGCTCATAAATGATAGGGTTTAGAAAAAATTATGTTTAGCTGTTGGTTATAATAAATTTTTAATATATTTCCTATAAAATTTTAATATAGTTCAATAGTAACTATTAATTACACAAATGATATCATTTTAATTTTAGTCATATAAAAATATTTGAGAATTAATAATAAAAAGCAATTAATTGAAATTTAACTATATGGTAAATTTTAAGTCTATAAATACTTTCTTCATGTTGTATTTATTTTATTGTATTTTATATATTTATAAATATATAAGATAATTTGATACTATTCTTAATTTCTGGGTTGTGTTTTTAAATTTTATTTCTCTAAGTAAAATATTTCTTAAGAGAATGTTCATATATTAATATTGTGTATTAAAACTTTACATTTTATTTTATAATAAGAAGTATTTACAGTTTAGATTAGTGGAATAGTGTAGATGATTTAATTAATATTTTCAATTAAATATAAAATTTATATAATGTAAATATTTATATTTATATTTTGTTTTTTTTGGTGTATATAGTAAAAAATTATGATAACTTCAAAATTAATCAATAAAATGAACTAATAAAAATATATGAATAGTAAATAACCAGTTAATTAAAATCTCAATAATTAAAAGTACCTACTTAAATAAGATATATATTTTTATACCCATAGTTACCCTTAGTTTGTAAAATATTATCATTTTGTAGTCCTAAGAGGTTATTAATCATTTGATTATGTTTGATATTTTGTGGAAATTATATTTTGAAATAAATAATTTATTTAATTTTATTTGAACATTATAATTATTTCAGTGCAAATAATGATCCAATAATTGTTCTTTTTTCTTCATATGTAGAGGACCAAATGTGTCATCTCATGACCATGTCCAGATATTAGGAAGGGAGGATTTTGGGAGATAAACCTTTCAAAATGCATTAGTAAGCCCAACTATAACGGGTATGAAAATAAAATTTCAAAGTGTATTGACTTAAAAAGAAAAAAAGAAACATAAAATTATTTTATTGTTATAATGAGGGAATGGATTTATATGCATATATTTATTAGCTGTTTGAAATCTGATAAAAAGTATATCTAATTTTGATCATTATCATTAAAATAATATCAATTTTATGTTACATATATTTATGGTTTTTTTCCTTATTTTGTATATTATAATGCATATTTGTAATTTTACAGTGTATATTTTAATTTATAATGCATATTATTGTTTTATCTTATATTTTCACATTTTCTCATTTAGAGCCACATGAATCTGACAAATTACTTATGTCAGTTTATCAATTTATACATTTATATCGATAAAATTATGATCGGTCGTTACAATCTGATCATTCGATAAAATAAGGTGAATATGAATTCAGTGTTAAATAAAATCTTTTTTTCACTTTGTTTAAATATGGATAATATTTTATTGATTAAAAATATTTTTAGTAAAGATTAAAAATTTTATTGGTAAGGAATATGGTAAAGATGATGAAAGTACCTTTTTTAATACTTTTTGTTCCATATATCTATCCATATTTATTAAAATCAAATGTTTTTAAAATTATATTTAATTTTAACCTGATATTTAAAAAGTTGGAATACTTCAGACCATGGACATTTTCACTCTTCAGGTCAGATACTCTTGAAGGGTGTGTATAATTTTAAAGAAACGATAAATCATTTCTTCAATAAGATGATTCTGAATGAAAGAAGTTAATAATATAAAGAACAATATTAGTTGTCATTTTCAACACACTGACCCGAAGAGCGAAAAATATCCGTGGTGTGAAGTATGTTCGGTTTTCTTGTCTATACTTTACTTTGTTTTGCTTTACTTTACCTTACTTTTTTTTATCTAATAAATAAAGGAAAAAAAAAAATGTTAGAAAAATGTCCAAATTTTTTTTTTTGCATTTTTAAAATTTTCTTGCCCCAAAATCTTTCTTATATTGCCTATCTATGTTTAAATTTTCAAAAAGTTCGGATCAAAAAATTATGGTTTCAGAGTCTTTTTTGTCAAATTTTGGATAGTTTTCTCAAGAAAAAAAAAAATTGAATTGAGAAATTCAAAAAATGACCTCTTTAAAGTACCAACTAGAGGCAAATCCAGTTTCAAAAAGTTACTGATCAAAATTTTTGGACAAGTATATCTATATGAAAAAGTGTTAACAGAAAAAAAAATAAACATTGTAAAAACACTTGCTTCTTCACTTCGCTCAGAATCTAAAATAAAAGCATAATTAGTATTTTTAGAAGCTTATTTTGAGGATTTTTTGTGCATATAAATCTATACCCTAGTTATCATAAATTTTATGTCTAATTTCCCTATACATTTACTACCAGAGCCTGGGATTTGGTTTTAAGAAATGCCCTAAAACATCTATAATAATTCATTATATTAAATAACTGAAACATATTAATTATTTATTATTAAATTATTTTTTTATATAATTAATTCATGATTAAAAGCAACTGAATTGGTTTCTTCAACTCATATTATCTGTAAATAATAAATAGCCTATTTAAATCAATTAATATTAAAATATGGTTTGTAATTTCATTTATTTTCAATCAGTGGCTTTTTGTTTTGGTGTGCAAGTTGTATGTTAACACCCAACAAAATTTAAGTGTGCTATACTGTAATTTATTTAATTTTTCATTCAAAATCTATGAATAATTATCATTTTGTATCACCTAATAAAAAAATGTAAGTATGCTGCCATAGAAGTTGTTTCTATTATGTATATTAATAGGACTACATTTTTCTTCAACTATCTGTGGTATCTGTTATACCCATGCTTGTAATTTATTATATTATCTGTTAACTTCAGTACAATGTTAATACTATATCAAGGGGTTGAAAATGGAGTTATTGACATGTAGCTATATATAACCTCTTCCAGTCAGCTGTGTAGATTTTTATTAGTTTCATAGAATTTTTATATGTTCTGCTGTCATGTTTATCACAATTTTACTATAACACTATAACATGTTTACTTGACTCTAAATTTAATTATTATTAACAATAATGACTGTTATTAAAGGTGTTTTTACGTATGATTACAAATTATCTGTATCAATAAAATAGATGATGTGTACTTAATATAAATGATTTAAATATGTTGTTTAATATACTTGTAAACCTTGGATTATTTTTTAATAAAAAAGATTTTCTTATTTTATTACACATTCATACCTTGTACCCCGATTTAGAAAACGCCATTACTTTCAATATTGTTTCACAGAACAATCAAGGTGTTTAATATTTTTGAATAAATATCAATGGCAATCAACTAATATTATGTTTAAGATTTGTCTATATCATGCATTTATTAATTTTAATAAGATACATAATATATTGATTGGAAAAAAGTACAATAATTATCTTTTTAGATTTATTATTTATGTTCTATTAAAAAAAAAAAGCCATGAAGTTCTTCAATATATGTATACAAATTTAAACAAATTTGAAATTGCTTTTAAGTGCCAAAAAAATCAATGTATAGTACAAATCTCAAGAAAGTATCGTACTTATTTGAATAAAAGAAGAAAATTCTATTGGTTCAAGTTTCAGATTCTATTGCTTACATAAAGTTCTTGTATTGAATTTTTTTATTTATTTATTTCTAAGGAAGAGACAAAAAATAGTTTACCTTTAAATCATTGATTTTTGCCATTTTATAAATTAAAGGGTTATGGAGGAATAATATGAAAGACCTTTATATCCACCAATGCATATAAGTATATATATATATATATATATTATTGTTGTAATTAAGATTCCAGATAATATAATTGTAATAACTAGAGATTAAACCCTTTGATATTATATAATATTACAATGTTATATACTTGTGGAAGTAATTATATGTTTGTCAGCATAATTTATTTTAATTCTATTATTTACATTTATGAAGTTTTAAATGTAAGGCTATTGAAAAGCACCAGAAAATATACTGTATTATTATTATTATAATTGATTAAATGTAAATTTTTCTGAATATTAAACAAATTGTTATTTTTAGTGTCTAATTTTATTTTATTTTATTTGTGGTAACATAAAACGAAATTAGAAATAGAAAATTCTTAAGTTAGTTTTGGCTTGTATGAGGCTTACTCGTTTATTATTAAAATGTATTGTTACCTACAGCATATAATTTTCATAAAATGTGTATTAACAAGTTGTATTTTGTATACATATAATGTAAACTTTACCATATTAAACAAATTAACTGTGTAATTTATTTTTATAAAATATTTTAAGTTATCATCATTGTTTCATTATTAGTTATTACAAATTATGGATCAAATCTAATTTGGGGCCCACGTGAATTAAAATTAAATTTGTTTTTTCGTATTTTTGTGTAGTTTGTGACGTTTAGAAAGACTGTGCAAAAATAATTTGTCAGAAACCAATAGTTTCTGAGTTATGGCCCTTTGAAGTTGACATTTTGGCAAATTTAACGTAGTTAATACACTACCTATTTTACATAGGTGGGAGGTCCGACCGACGCTCGGAATTTTTCGCCGATCAACCAGGCCCCAGTCAACCAAGCCCAGGGTCTGTCTTATCGGTTTTGTGCCAGTTTTGCCAGGATGTCACTTTTGGCCACTTTTTGGGGTTTGAAACCGCAAGAAAAACGTTGCCCATCTAACACGACGTGGAAGTAGGAAGGGTGCAGACTAAATCATCCCGCTGTCAAGGACAGCAGAGATCCAAAGTCAACTGTCTCCCGGGAACTCTGGCGGAGGGTTCCACTAGATACATCAGTGTATTAGCCGATTTTATAATTAGATGCATTGGTTAGTCATTCTAATATTTTCGATCGTCTTTTAGTCAATGTTATCTTTTATGAATTATGATCAACAGCATTTTCTGTTTTGAAGCAAAAGTTATCTTTTATGGTTTTAGTACACTGCAAGTTGGGTGGAAGTAATGCTAACGCAGTTCCCGTCCGGGGTCCCGGTTCATTTTTGAAAAAAAAAAAAAAAAAAAAGTACACTGCAAGTTTTAGTACGAACGTTTTAACTAGTGTACGAATATGAGATAAAACGAACATTCATATGGTTTTGTATGAACATTCTAAGATGAAAATTCAATTTTGAATAATTAAATTTTTATTCAAAATATAAAAACTGTTGCTGTCTTGTCGTCCAACTCATTGTTTTCTTATCGTCCAAGAATTTTGTACAGTTATCCATCATTAAATTGTATTTGCAATTATTGTTATTATTGTGTTAAATATTATTAGTATTAAAATAAAAATGGATAAATTTGTGATAACTAAATCAAGTAGTGTAAAACTATCAAAATCAACAGATAGTTTTTTTCGATCCTCCAGTAAAGCCTATAAGTATATGAGAGTATTGGTTTTTTATTTTTTTTTCAATATTCGAGTAACATAAAGAGACCCATATTTAAGGGAGGGCTTGGAGAGGCAGTTGTCCCCGGTGGCATTATTCTAGGGAGTAGCAAAATTTTGGAATAGTAAAAAATTTATTAGTAACTCATCTTACCTAATGAATAATAAATAATAATATAATAACATAAACATTATAAAATATGTTAGTTTTAGTCAGTTAGACTGCGTATCAAATAACAATAATTTTGAAAAATATTAGGGAAAGTTTGTATTATGTTATCATTAAATGTACGCATATTTATAGAAATAACAATACAGCAGAGAGCCAGACAGGTTGACTCGTATTTCACAGGCATATTTTCTGCGACCACTAAGAGGCTGGGAGATTGAATATGAACTGTGTAAAAAAATAATAAAGATAACATTTTTTATCAAGTCAACTGTCTATTATTAATTAATCAAATCAGTAGTATAATGTATAAATCGTACAAAAATTATGGTAAACTATTTACCATACTTACGCAATTAATGTTGTATAATTAATTTGTATACATGTAATTAAAATGGTTGAGAATTGAATATTTTATCACATCTTTATGCTTATTCATATATATATAGTTATCTTTATTGAACCAATCCAAAAATCTTCTTCAAAAAAATGCTTTACCTAGCTATTACCATATAGTCCAGTGGCTGTCAACCTTTTTGGATCCACGGCTCCTTTTGATTTTGAAATAAAATATACGGCTCCCATACGAACATTTAAAATAAACAAATTTTTACATTATTTAATCATTTTAATCTTATTTTATTTAATGATAAATATGTAATTATTAGTAACAGGAAACATTATTTTTTGAGATTTATTTTTTACAATTTAAATTTTTAGTTTCTACTGCGAACGCGGCTCTCTTGATATTAACCGACGACACCCCTGGGAGCCGCGACGCACAGGTTGAAAACCACTGCTATAGTCTATATCAGCGTTTCCCAAAATGTGGTCCGCGGACAGGGCCGGATTTAGCATAAGTGCCGCCATAGATACCGTTAAAATTTTCCACTCCTTCATTCTATAACTCAAATCCTATTTTGACAGTACAGTGCCATAGCGCGGCAACAATGGACGCATATTATGCATCTACTTATTATATAATACAATAATCTTAGTATAACATAATAATGGTCGATATTTTGCAAATAAATATAGACAAAAATATTATGAACTTTTAATCCTAACAAGTTAGTTACTGAACGAAGTGAAGAATCTAGTGTCTATTATTACTATGTTTATTATTATTTTTTTTTGTGAACACTTTTTCGTTAAGAAACACTTGTTCAAAAGTCTCGATCAGCAACTTTTTGAAACGGATTTTCTTCTAATTGGTATATAGAGAGATCATTTTTTGAATTTCTCAATTCTTCAATTTTTTTTAGGGGGGAAAACTAGTTAAAATTTGACAAAAAAGACTCGTAAACTATCATTTTTTGATCCAAACTTTATGAAAATTTAAACATAGATAAAAAATAATATGAGAAACGTTTTGACGCAAGAAAATTTTGAAAATGCGAAAAAAAAAATGTTGCATATTTTTCTGACACTTTTATTTCTCATTAATCATATTTTTCCTTTTCTTCATTTATTAGATAAAAAAAGTAAAGTATAAACAAAAAAAACCGGACATACTTCACACCACGGATATTTTTCTCTCTTCGGGATAGATCCTCTTAGTGGGTGTGTTGAAAATGACGACTATTATTGTTCTTTATGTTATTAACTTCCTTCGTTTAGAATCGTCTTATTGAAGAAATGATTGATCAGCTTTTTTATCTTTCTATACTTTATTTTATTTTTTAATACGTGATTTACAAAAAATAAAATTTAGAAAATACATCAATTTTTTATTTCACAACGATAAATTTGCCGCTCTAGGCCCGGGCCTCACGGGCCTAGGCCAAAATCCGGGCCTGTCCGCGGACCCCTAAGTCTGTTCTGTGGTCCGCACGTATACCGGAGGAGGTCCGCGAACGTAAATTAAAAATACACAAAGTACCTATCTATAAAAACGAAAATATTGATGTAATATTCGTTTTACATGGAAAATACTGTTGATAATAAATACATTGTTGAAATAGTAATCGTTGAAAAGTAATTAAGGTTAGAGATAGACTGATCTCGTCAGTTAAATAACCGATATTGTTTTTAATTTGTATTCTTATTAAAGGGTTCGCGATAGCCGTCAAAAATGTATATAATAATATATAAATATGGTATAATTTTGATTAAGTTTAAAGTTGAAACAACGAGCTGTAAGTATTCCAAATAATATTTAAAAGAAATTAAAATACATTTTTTTTCGTTTTTACTTGATATTGTAAAATTTACAAATTGCTACATTATACGTTATTCCTGTCCACCCTTTTTCGATTAAACGATTATTGTTGATTAATCGATTATTAATAATCGTTTAATCGAACATATTCCCAACCCTACTCCTTACCTATTTGGGCAGTCCGCCCTTACCTGTCTGTTGGCATACGCTTGTTTTAGAAATTAAGTTAATTTATAAAAAAATAGCCGGACATACTTCGCACGATGGGTGGGATTCTCTTGATGGGTGTACTGAATTTTAAATAAACGATAAATCATTTCTTCAATAAAACGATTCTGAACAAGGGAAGCTGATACTATAAAAAATAAATAAGAAAAAAAAATGTTAGAAAAATGTCCAAATTTTTTTTTTCAAATTTTCAAAATTTTCTTGCGCCAAAATCTTTCTTATATTATGATTTTCTACCTATGTTTAAATTTTCATAAAATTCGGATCAAAAAATGATGATTTCCGAGTCGTTTTTGTCAAATTTTGGGTAGTTTTTTTTAAAAAAAAAAAAAGAAATTGAAAAATTGAGAAATTTAAAAAATGACCTCTCTAAAGTACAATCTAGAGGCGAATCCGGTATCAAAAAGTTACTGATCGAAACTTTTGGACAAGTATATCTATAAGAAAAGTTGTACACAGAAAAAAAAAGCTTCGCTTCGTTCAGAATCTAAAATAATAAATAGGTACCAAGTGAAGTTTGTTTTCACATTGTATCCAGGCTTAGGACCTGCAGCAATGTTGG
>JAIPRM010009140.1:0-15117 GCA_025469315.1 Stegophylla sp. TES_Ste_2020
TAATTTCCTAAAAAAAAAAAAATTTTCAAAACGTGGTATTTCCATTGTCGGCCCAAAACGTAATATTTCCAATTATAATATGAGTATTGGACAGTAATTATAATAATTGTTAATTCAAAATGTATTATTTTGCAAATTATTTTTCCAATCCACTTAACCTAAATTTAATTTATAAATAACAGAAATTTAAAAAAATTAACAATCATGTCTGTCATCAATTGCTTTTTAGTTATTTATTATTATGTTATTGTTTATAAACTATATCAAAATATATTAATTCCAATAATAAACTACTACGTTTCAGGTTGTTTTGTTATTTGCATTGTATGTTTTACTTTATGCTTTATGAGCCATAAGCTCAGCTTGAATTCATTTTAAATTTTGTTAAATATTTTTAAATACAAATTTTGGTGTTAAGCAGTTAAATAAATTAATCAAATTTGAGTGTGAAAAAATAGGTAATGTAGAAGATTTAAGAATAATAAAAATGATTCAAATTTGAATATTTTATATATATATATACATGTAATTTACATATTATTGTATATAGAGACTTTGAGGAAAAAAAAAACTATATTAAAAATACAAGAAACAATTATGTAACAATTGGCCTAGTGAATTCTTTGCACACCCTTAAGAATATCTGAAATGCTACCCTTGTAACTGTTCGTCCATTTTATACAAACAATAAACGTATTGTATTACATATTATATTCTTTTCTATACCTCAATGTTATTCGTTTAATGTTTTCATCTAGGTGGTAAAATTTTTAAGTCTAATCGAAATCAAATATTTAAGGATAATAAAATTCATATGTTTAATTAGATAATATTATATTATATTTGTGGAAAGTGGTAGTGTTTTAAAATTCTTATATTAAAATATATATTTTGTTGATGTTAGTCAAAAGTCACGGTCGTAGCCGTCTAAAACTTACGGAAACTTGACGATGTTATTTACTAGAAGTTTTCACAGAATTTCGGAGAGGTAAAACCATACTACATATTATTATTATTCAATAATAAAACTAAAATTTCAGTGAATAAAATGTTAGTTTTGCCAGTGTTGAGATTTTCTAGATTAATTTCAATTTTTTTTTTTTGATATTTATCTTAAAAACTTTAAAAACTTAATTATTGTGATTTATATATTAATGTTTAATTTACATAATATTTATAATTGTAATGTTTGAGTTTATTTCAGTGTTAATTTCATAATAAATTATCTATAATGTGTAAATTTGATTTGTCGTCCTGTTTATCATTGTAATAATAAATAGATAAATATAAAAATCAACCGTTCCAAAATTTTTATCGTAATTTCTATACGAAAAAGTGTTAGTGCAGAAAGAGAGAAATAAAAATAAACTTCATTATAAAATCATAAGCTTCTTCACTGTCCGTTCAAAATCTAAATCATTTTTTGAAATTTAAGCGTTGAAGCGGAGAGCATAAACCGATCTCCACCCCCGGGTGGTTAAATAATTACACGCTACGCCACAGAGATACGGTTTTTTTTATTATTTCTTTTTTTTTTTTTTTTGAGAAAAAAGACTTAAGGGGGAAAATGGAATTTTGGATTTTTGCAGGAAAATATTATTCTATTACATATTCGATATTCCGGTCTTTTATCTGTCAGTAATGTAAGTAAAAATAATATTGCAAATAATTACAGGGTTTTGGACCTGCAGGGAAACGCTTAATTAAAAACAAGCGTGTGTTCAGTACTGTATGCGTGTTGTTTGAGAGAACAACACCGATTGAGGCGGCGCTATTATATTATTATTATTATTATTATTATTATTATTATAAATAAATGATAATGGCGCCGTCGGAACAATTATTTAATGAACAGCGTGTACAAAACCGAATAAAACGTGAATAATATACGCGCGTATAGCCTATTAGCGGCGGTGTTCATGATTATTTCTTTAGGCAAACGGTACTTTATGGTTATATTATATTGTAATATTATATTTACAGTGACGTGAATAAGAACGAATTAATATAGCGTTGCAAACACTTGGTTACGAGAAACATAATATTATTGTATGATAATTATT
The DNA here is from genome assembly GCA_025469315.1 of Stegophylla sp. TES_Ste_2020. NCBI lineage: Eukaryota > Metazoa > Arthropoda > Insecta > Hemiptera > Aphididae > Stegophylla > Stegophylla sp. TES_Ste_2020. The sequence continues at coordinate 2,064 of JAIPRM010009140.1, forward strand.
TTCTTACCATACCTGTTCTTTCCTCGTTCACAGACTCGTTTCGGATATTTGGAAGTGTTGATAATAATATTAATGACGGGGGGGGGGGGGAAACAAACTCCAATTAATTAATAAATATAGTAAAAAAATAATCGTTTTTCATTCAATTTAAATTAATTTTTTTTTATTTTAAATAATATATTTCATTCGATCTTATAATAATATTGATTAGGATATAATGGTAAATAAACTATTTTCGTTTTGTTTTTACATTTTATACTTCTGAGCGGAGCGAAGGAACTGTAGTGATTTGCAAAGACGTCTAGACGTCCGGCTTTTTTTTCTTCTTCCTATGAACTCTAATTCGTATTGAACTTACACTTTTTTTTTTGTATCTGAATTCAACACTTTGTAGCATTTTAAACAGATTATTTTTAGAAATTCTTAATAGTTTTTCAAAATGTTTTCTAAAAACTACTCAACATTTGACGTAAACGTCTTTAAAACTGTTTTTAGTTTTTCTGAGAGGAGCAAAGATACAAGTGTTTATTTACAATGATTATTTTTGGACTCTGAGAAGAGTGAAGAATATATTGATAAGAACATACACACACATATATATATATATTATATTTCAAAAGTTTCGATCAGTAAATTTTTAGTTTAGAAATTTCATCTAAATGGAACTTTTGAGAGGTCGTTTTTACGTTTCTTAACAGGGTTTTTTCAAGTGTATTGTAAAACTACCGAAAAATAAACAAAAAGAAACTGTAAAACATGCCATAATCTGCATTTTTATAAATTTGATTTTAGCTTTTTAATATAACTTGAAATATAATATTGGGGCTGACAACTCGAAACATTAATCAACTACTTACTGAAAATATCACAGAAAATTCTTTATAATTTTTAAGTAAAATTATCTGAAGCTATAACTCTTTAAGTGAAGCTCTTGGTGGGTGTATTGAATTTTTAAAAAACTGTTCGAAAAATGGCCAAAATTTTTTTTCACATTTTCAAAATTTTCTTGCGCCAAAATCTTTTTTATAGGATTTTCTATCTATTTTTAAATTTTCATAAAATTCTGATCAAAAAATGATGGTTTTCGAGTCGTTTTTGTCAAATTCTGGGTAGTTTTTTCCAAAAAAAAAAAACATTGAAGAATTGAGAAATTCAAAAAATGACTTCTCTAAAGTACAATCTAGAGGCGAATCCGGTTTCAAAAATTTATTGATCGAAACTTTTGGACAAATATTTCCATACGAAAAGTTGTACACAGAAAAAAAAAATAAACATCATTTTAAGAATCTGATAATACAAATAGGTCAACGGAATCGATTGGGTAGTTAAATTTGTAAGTAAATGTGATATCACATCGGACGAGAAATTTTACAGTTCGCAAAATAAACAGGTGGTAATGATATTGTAGTGAATCGGCTCATAATTTTCTTTAAGTATATACATTAAGGGTAGTTAATGGATAATTTGAAAAAAAAAAAAAAAAGGAAAATAATGACGATGCTAGTCTGTTATTCACTGAAATTTTGTGAACGAAACGACTAGAAAAAACGGCTCTATTGGGCGAATTGAGTTGTTATTGTGATAAAATATTATAAAATTAATGAAGCACGATTACCTTTGATCGGCCGACCGTTGTAGTTGTTACGAAGTTTACGAAGAACAACGGAAGTATCCTGGAAAAGGTGAGTGTCGGCCGAAAGTCCTTGTTTTTAACAAAGGTTTTAAAAGGTTTTAAAGGTTCGACGAATTTCCCACTGACGGGAGATATTATTAATATCGTTCGAATTATTACGATCAAAACTCGGAACGAGATTATTATGAATTAGGAATTTAGATTAAAATATTATAATATAATAAATAATGTGCTATTAACTTTTCCAGCTATTTTCAAAGAAAAAAAAAAACAAAAAAAACGTACGAAGAGTTGGATTTTCGACGAGACCGCGGGCGTTTTCCGTAGTCCTATGGTCAGTGTTGGGAAAAGACAAATAAAAAATTGTCTAGATAAAGATAAAAGATAAAAGTCAAAAAAATTATCTAGATGAAGATAAAAGATAAAAAAATATTAATTTATCTAGATAAGGATAAAAGACAAATGAATTTTTATCTAGATAAAAAAAAAAAAAAGATAATTTATTTTATTGTTTTGGTAACACACCGTTAATTTTATAAAAAAGAAACGATAAATCGTTTCTTCAGTAAAACGATTCTGAACGAAGGAAGTTAATAATACAAGAAAAAAAAAATTTTTCGAAAAATGTCCAAAAATTTTTTTCACATTTTCAAAATTTTCTTGCGCCAAAATCTTTTTTATAGGATTTTCTATCTATGTTTAAATTTTCATAAAATTCGGATCAAAAAATTATTGTTTCCGAGTCGTTTTTGTCAAATTTTGGATAGTTTTTTCCAAAAAAAAAAAAAAAACATTTATATTATTTGTACATAATTAAAGAAATTGTTATTATTTATATACATATATATTATATATTTATTTATTTATATATATATATATATAAATGAACGAAGCAATGCATATAATATTTATAAATTTAAATATTATATTTAGTTATACATATATATATATTATGATATTGTATATTTTATTTAGTTACTGAAGTATAAATTTATTTAAACAAATGAAATAATATGAAAATAATACTAAAAAATTGTTAACATAATTGTGAATTATTTTTTACATTTTATAACTGATTTTTTGTTCGAATTATATTAATTCATACGAAAACATTTCGAGTAGGTGTGCCAAGTAGGTGTGTACTATAATAATATAACACTACTAACTAATGCGAAAAATATGCGATTTTTTACGGAAAAATTTATCTAGATAAATGTGTTGTTAAGATAAATGCAATTTTCGTCCGAGATAATTTTTTAGATCTAAATAAATCTAGATGAATCCCAACACTGCCTACATAGTGTACTCGCCACGGAAACGTGTGAGACAATAGGAAAAAAACACACACACAAAAACAGTGTTAGGATCTCACAGGGTGAGTTCGCGGCCGGTAGAGCAGTGGATGGGGGTGAGAGTAGGGTAAAGGCTTTATTTGACTGAGCGTTCGGGTCGGCTGGGAATTCGAGTGCGTGCCCCATGTGTACATTACCGTACATAAATGCCAGGCGTTGTGTGTGTGTAGGCAAAGCTTTCGCAATCTTCAAGCTGTTTTGTACATGACGTTACGACCTCACCGTGAAATATTGCGCCGCCGCCGCCGCCGCCGTTGTGTGTGAAACGGCGGCGTACGGATCGGCTTCTCACACGGTTAACCGCGAAACATTTTTTTTTTTTTTGAATCTCGGCTCGAGAGCTCTTTTCTGTCCGGCGGCAGTACAGCGGCGCGTTCTTTTCCGTACGGTTTACCCAACGTTTCACGACGTATTTCCCGTGTCCGCTTAAATTTTCATTCAAAGCTTAGATTTCAAAAAACGATGGTTTTCGAGTATTTTTTTGTCAAATTTTTCGGCAGTTTTTTCAAAATCAGAAAAAAAAATTGATAAATTCAAAAAATTACCATTCTAAAGTACCAACCGGAGTTGAATCCGATTTCAAAAAGTTATCGATCGCAACTTTTGTACGAGTATAATATCTATACTAGAGTGATCATAATATTTAAGAAAATAAAATACAGAACAGAATTAATATTTTTCATAATATTTTTAAATAAATAAGTATTTATATATATATTTATATATGATTTTGAATCGTGAAAAAGTATAATTTTTAAACTACCTATTATAGATTAAATTTAATTGAAATAAAAATATTATTTTGAAAAACATAATTTTTCAAATCCTTTAATCGCGTACATTGTATACTTTACTTTCTAAATAAAAAAAACTTTTTAATTAATTTTACGATTATAATTATTAATAATTTCATTTTAAAAATTTCAAAAATCAACAGTAAGTCAAAGAACGGAATTAATATGGCGCAGACTTGAAATTACGGGACAAAAAGCATCCTGAGAGAAGTTTGTCAGGACAACAGGACACAGAGCCGAAATATAGGACAATTCTGTATAAAGCAGGACGTATGGTCACCCCGAAATCTATACGAAAAAGTGTTTACAGAAAAAAAAAGAGAAACAAATAAAATTGGAAAAACACTAGCTTTTTCACTTCGTTCAGAATCTAAAATGATGTGTGTAAATAATGATTTAGAAATAATACTAACGATAATAATCCGTTTTAATTATTATGTTGACTAATGTTAATATTAAATAAAACAAAATTCCACATTTTTCTGTGCTCTTAGAAAAGTTTTGCCTAATTGTGTATTTGTTTACATACAGCAAAACAATATTTTTAGCCTTTTTAAAGAAAACTGCTTTTGTAATGACAATCATTTAATTTTTTAACGATTTTTTTCAAAAGGCTATAAAATACGATTTACTACATCTCAGAATTTTATTAAATTTTTACAATTTTTTAGATGAATATTGTGTGAGTCATTTTGAATAACATTTTAAGAACTCCAAATTTAAAACTTTACACACAAAAATTACACCATCAATACACGGTCTAACATTTTATCTAATAATATCTGATTTTTTTTTAAGTGTTTTATAGATAAATAATTACCTACACAAACTATAATTATTACTATAACTATAATTTTACTTATAATACACACACACGCACACACACACACACATCGTTAAATTTGTGTATATTTAAATAAATCAAAAATTAAATTACATGCCTAAAATATCGTGCTTTGTTTTTATATGTATAAACTAGAGCAAAACACTGTAAGATTTGTATGTTTTTTTTTTTAATATTATTACATTTTTATCTATCTACTTAATTGATTTAAAAATTAAATTACATGGTAACACTTAAATATGACTGTTTGAAGATTTAAATTTATATTAAATACACTGTATACAATTGTATAAATACATATTATATAATAAATACACAAAAAGAATTTTAACTACTTTATAAAAAGAGAATGGAAATTCAATAATGTCTTAAAATTTTACACGTAAACTTAAGTTGTCTAAAACCTTATACAAACACTGTGATAGGTACCTAATATACAGTTTTTAATACAAAAATGTAGATCAGATTCATTTAACTATAATATCTAAGAAGCTATAAATTTGAAAATTTTCATAAAAAATTTACATCACTAGGGTCAAATGAAATTTCGTTCTTCCTTTTTCGAAATATTCAAGTAATCGCGAGTAATTCGATTGTACGACGAACAAAAGAGTCACCGAGGGGGGGGAGGGTGGGCGATACGTGGAGCCTATTATTTCACACCGATTGAAAAATAATGTCAAGTGTATTTGCTCATTATTTTTGAAATTTATTCGTCAAACAGAATACGAAATACTGTTGAAAATCTATGACAAAGCATTTTTTTTTTTTTTTAATTTAATTCCACGCCATTAACAAACTGTATCACATCACATCCATCAGAGAATGTGCGCAAAACGCGTTTGAAGTTTTTCACATGTTTCACATAAACCGACGCCATACGGATCTGTGCGCACGTGGTAGCACTTAAAAGATTTGGATCCGGTGCATAAGCCATTGCCGCGCGATAAGCAGTATAGTGAAAAAGCTCTTCGTCAGCACAGTATACGATATTTTTGATGAAACAATCGCGCCGCACTCCGATACAACCGTTTTAACACCGACTACCAAGGGTGGTGGTGGTGGTGGTGGCGGTGATGGAAAAGGGTTTGTTTTTAAAACTCACGTGGAAATGTCTCTCGAGACAATGGCTATATGTTTTTTTTTTTTTTTGGAAATAAATTTACAATCGAATGTAATTGATAATTGGTAATATTAATTTGCGTTATTATTTTATACTAACTAGCTTGATTAGTCCTGCATTTGAAACCTGCATTTGACAATCAACCGATACACAATATTTACTTACTGCTGAACACAGTTACCCCTCAAATATCCCACGGTAAAAAATATCCCCGTTCAAATTATCCCATATTATTATAATTTATTTTAGATTCTGAACGAAGTGAAGAAGCTAGTGTTTTTACAATGATGTTTATTTTTTTTTGTTTATTTTCTTTATATTTAGCTATGTGTGTATATTTTTTATCTGATCACAACACTGAGTATAATATTATGATCGAAAAGCGTTAATGTCAAAAAAAAAAAAAAAAAAAAATTGAAGAATTGAGAAATTCCAAAAAATGACCTCTCTAAGGTACCAACTCTAGAGGGCCAATCCGGTTTCAAAAAGTCACTGATCAAACTACTTTTGGACAAGTAGATCTATACTAAGGTGACCATACGTCCTGTTTTATACAGGATTGTCCTTTATTTCGGCTCTGTGTCCTGTTTTCCTGACAAATTTCTCTCAGGTCGCTTTTTGTCCCGTGATTTCAAGTCTGTCCCATATTAATCCCGTTTTCTGTCTTACTGTTGATTTAAAATTTTTAAAATTTTTGAAATGAAATTACTATTGAATAAAATTATGTAAGAATCTAGAAATCTTTTCTGTACCATTAGATCGATTATAATCGTAAAATGAATTAACAAGTTTTTTTTAAAAAGTAAAGTAGGTATACAATATGCATGAATAAATGATTTGAAGAAATTTTAAAAGGTATCCATTTAGTTTCATTATGTTGTTTCATGTTTTTCAAAATAATGTTTTTATGTGTTTAAATTTAATCTATAATAGATAGTTAAAAAATTATACTTTTGTCACGATTCAAAAACATATATACATGTTATATGTAAGTTATACATGTAAAATTCAAAAACATAAATATATATATATATATATGTATGCAATAAATAATTATTTATTTAAAAATATTTTTGTCCTGTATTTTATTTTCTTAAATATGGTCACCCTAATCTATACGAAAATGTGTATACAGAAAAATAAAATAAACATAATTGTAAAAACACTAGCTTCTTCACACTTCGTTTAGAATATTTAAATTAAATAACGCAATTGTGAATATTCACTTTCGGCTTAAAGGCGTTCCAGTCGTACACATAATATTATAATATCTAAAAAAAAAAAAAAATTACTCAGCCCCTTTTGTGATATCACAACAACTTTTCTAATATTTGAGTGATTTTTTTTCTATTTTTTTTTTTTGTACTTAGCGAGATTTTTACACTTGGTTAGTTGATGGAGTGTGTTTTTGTTAGGATTAATAAATCATGACGCGCTATTACACTATTACACGGTGTGCGTGCGTGTGTGTGTGTGTGTGTGTGTGTGTGTGTGTGTGTGTGTGTGTGTGTGTCGGATAATCGAGCGGACACGTCATTACGCAAATCAATTATAAAACATTATGTTAACTGTGCACAGATCGGCGGCGGATAATCTTCAATAATAATTCATCCGAGTTGTAATGTTTTCAACGGGATTTTAAACGCTAAATGCCGAAATTATTAACAACCGCTGGACAATAATATACCACCGACTAGTGTACTCGACGGGAACGTATAGTCGAGCGTATAGTCGCATCTATAATATGACGCGTTCCGATTGAAGCGAAGAAATATAATATATTATACCATATTGAATTTATAACGACGTGTGAATACTATAATATTATTATGCGAATACGTACAAGTAACGAAAATTTTGTAAATAATTCATCTCACAAAATATTTGATTTGTATTCAAAAACTCAAACAAACTTTATTCGAATAATACGTACGCGCAGCTGTTTGTATAATTTTTATAATTATTATTCTATATTTATCCCCCAAAAGCGGACATTTTTTTTTTTTTTTAACTGTGTTACGACTTACTTATTAATACACTGTACACCTTTTTCGATATTATTGTTGACAACAGGTGAACGTTTAAAAACCTTTAGTTTTTTTTTTTTTTTTTTTTTAATTCAGGGTCACAACTGAATTACTCAAGTCGAAATTTTATCTGGTCAAAATAAAAGAATAAAATGATTGAATAATGTAAAAATTTGTTTATTTTAAACGTTCGTATATGGGAGCCGTGTGTTTTATTTCAAAATCCAAAAGAATCCAAAAAGGTTGATGACAGCCTCCAGGACTGGAAAACGTACGGCAACGGCGACAGGACAGATACGACCGTTTTTATTTTGTTACGTACTCTCGCCGAATAAAATAAAGTCGAACGACGCCCCCCCCTCACCCCCCAAAGTACCTGAAACAGCGTATAAATTGGAATTTTGGCCGATTTCGTCCGCTCCACGAGATGCGCTAGTGACGTCATGACGTATACACGTCCGAGAGAGGGGGACAGGTCACGTAGTCGGAACCCAATTTGCCAGGCATGTTTTTATAATACGCCGGACTCGATTTTCCACGAGCCGAAATGGCGAACGAGACCCATTTCGTCGAACACGCGAACGTCTCCCGAATTACTCCTGTAACGAATTTCCCGGGAACGCAGTAAATTCCTGAAAAGGACGAGAAACGCGACGTGGACACTATATTGAATAATATAAAAAACGTTTGACGGTATGTCAAAACACTATAATGCCAACACACGGGGATGAATCCCCCGCCCCCGTCATTTTATTTTCTTGTTTTTTTTTTTTCTCTCCCTAGTAAAACTGATGAACTATATATTTTTTTTTTTTCTTGACAGTTATCCACCTTTAGCGAATTCTTCAGTAACACGCCCCCTTTCCCCAATATTAAAATCGCCCACAAAGGGGCGGTAGCGCCCACGTTGGGAACCACTGTTGTAGATCAACGACAACACTCGGTTGGTAAACAATTTTTCAAAAAATTCTCAATACTCTCTTCTCCAAAAAACGTAGAAAACCCGGTTGAAAACTCGAGTAAAAACGAAAAAAAAAAAAATACACACTCGTAAGGGCTGCTGATGAAAAGTGCTCCGGGCACGGGGCAGCACCGCGGGCCACGGATGCAATTCGACGCGATTATGAGCCAGACAAAAAACAAAATAAATGGAAAAAAAAAATTATACACTCGGTGACGATGTATTATTACTATATATATAAGCACGTTATGCGTACCGAGTCCTGAATTTTTTTTTTTTTTGTCTCCGTCCCTCTTTTCCCTCGAGAACAATACCGCGGTGCAGGATTTAATTAAGTGTAATAAAGGCCGCGGGCACGTGATAAATATAAACGAATAATATTTAATAACAATAATTGTGATAACAAAATATAATAATATACACAATGACGTTTGTCTCCGACAAAACCTCGTCATCTTTTGTTTCTAACAGGAAAAAAAAAAAAAACGGTAGGCGTTCGAAACACTACGCGCGCAAAACGAAAACACTTATTTACGGTACGATAAATTTTTTTTTTTTTTTGGGGGGGGGGCGGGGTTGGCGGTGAATTTCGTTTCGGTTTTGTTTGTTTTCAAGCGTCAAATCTCTCGCCATATTGTTCCAATCGGACGAACCGTTTTCGAAAACACTCGAAGCAGAGGACAGACTCCAAGAGTGGTGCAGAATTTTCGCTACGGCCTCCTCCTGGCACTCGGTTGATCTAAATTAAAAAAAAAAATAAAAAATCATGATGGGTGTTCTTCGCACGACGGGTGGTTAGGTCTCTTGACGACAGGTGTATTGAATTTTAAAGAAACGACAAAATAATTTCTTCAATAAAAAACGATTCTGAACGAAGAAAGTTAATGATATAAAAAAAAAATTTTAGAAAAATGTCCAAAATTTTTTTTTTCACATTTTCAAAATTTTCTCGCGCCAAAATCTTTCTTACATGATTTTCTATGTACGTTTAAATTTTCATTTAGTTCGGATCAAAAAATGATGGTTTCCGAGTAGTTTTTGTCAAATTTTGGGTAGTAATTTCCAAAAAAAAAAAAAAATTGAAGAATTGGGAAACTCAAAAAATGACCTCTCTAAGGTACAATCTAGAGGCAAATCCGGTTTCAAAAAGTTATTGATCGACTTCACTTCGTCCGGAATCGTAAAAAACGTTTTTGTTTAACCGATTTTGATTATAAAATATAACAATTCAACGATATCATAATGTTAATATTTTTATATTATCGTTTTATGTGTTTTCAAAAATAAAATAATTGCTATAATATCAATACCATACAATATTATACAGTTTTATAATAAATATCACACTCTTCGTTTGTTCGACTGATAATAATAATAAAATTGTGTGCGAATGTGTGAAACTTTCGAGAAAAATGTTCATTAAAATAAAACCAATAAACTGATTTTTGCTTTGTTCGAAATATCGAAGAGTGAAATCCAATAATGAAAATTTGTATATTTTATAGGTTTAATTAATTACTTTTATTACATTTACGGGAAATTAAAAAATTAATAATTGATAGTTTTCAGCACGCGATGACGACCGAAGGACAGGAGTTGAAAACTTTTTTTTGAGAAAAGTTTTTTAAAAAAATGGAAAAACACACGCATATCGTAAAACATAAAGAACACAAAAGAGTTATTAAAAAAATGAAAGAAAATAAAAATATCACAATCATTATCGACAATATTTAAAAAAAAATAAAAACAGTTTAAGTAAACAGAAAACGTAAACAAAACAAAATATGGTATTTTTTGAAGAAAATCACTGCTTGATATTTAATTTATAAGTTTCGGTATTTCGTTACTTGTATTCAGTATGAACTAAAAATCTGTAAAAAATACTTTATCGACGAAAAAATTATTATTATTATTATTATTATTTAAACAACTAATTATACTCATTATTCATAGTTTTTATCACATTATCGCAGTTAACTTTTGACTAATGTTTGTGCGTCTTCAAAAATACTAATCAAAAAATGTAAAAACTAATAAATAACTACGATATTTTGATTTTTAGTGTATTTAAAATGACTGTTCTTAGTGTATTTATTGCGATTTAAAATGCATTCTTCAAAGATCTTCACAACAATAATTTCAGATCTCTATTTATCACCATAAAGATCTGCATTACGAATGAGCTGTTTTTTTTTTTATTATTATTATTATTATTTTGACTATATCAAAATTTACAAATTTATATATGCAGAATACAAATTAAATATTTAGCTACAGACTACACGTGTAACAATAAAATTAGAATCGCTTTTGGCATGTCCAGAGGGGAGGGGACAAATACCTCTCCAGGCGCCTATGGACTCACTGTTTCGCTAAATTTTATTTTTACTGTAATTTTGTCTATAGACTTACTACAAATATTTACTACTACATAATGTTTCATGGAAGTACATAGGACCTATTTCACTTTTAAACCTTTCGAGTGTAAAAAAAGCCGGACATACTTCGCACGATGGGTGTTCTTCGCACGACAGGTGGGATACTCTAGACGGGTGTATTGAATTTTAAAGAAACGATAAGAAATTTCTTCAATAAAACTATTCTGAACGAGGGAAGTTAATAATATAAAAAAATAAATGAAAAAAAAAAAAAAAAAAATTTTAGAAAAATGTCCAAAGTTTTTTTTTCACATTTTCTTGCGCCAAAATCTTTCTTATATGATTTTCTATCTATGTTCAAATTTTCATATAGTTTGGATCAAAAAATGATGGTTTCTTAGTCGTTTTTGTCGAATTTTGGGTAGTAGTTTTTTCCATAAAAAAAAAAAAAAAAAAATTGAAGAATTGAGAAATTCAAAAAATGACCTCTCAAAGGTACAATCTAGATGCGAATCTGGTTTCAAAAAGTTACCGAAAGAAACTTTTGGACAATTATTTCCAAACGAAAAGTTGTACACAGAAAAAAAAATTAAAAAATAAATAATAAACGTCATTGTAAATACACTAGCTTCTTCACTTTGTTCAGAATCTAAAACGAGTAAGAAGAAATTCGATTCAGCTACCCCATTTCCCATCCGTTCCCCGGGGGTGTTTTCAGGATAATGACAAACGGGCTCCGACGGGTTCCAACCACTAAACAAATATATTTGTATCGTATAAAAATACATATAATGTTATAGCACGCGACGATAACAATAAGTCAAAGAAAACGATGGGTGGGGGGAGACGAATATAATTGCAGGGGGGATGAGGGTGATACACGCCGACGGGGTTGTACGCGTGATAATTCAGCCGCGTAACGAATGGAATACACATCGCCCGGAATAATAATTAAAACCGGATACGCCGTGCCGGAAGAGTAGTCTTGTTAAACGTACTAAATACTGTGTAACGAAATATACTGGGTTCACGGCGCGGTGGATTTTAGAATAATAATTGTTATAATTATTATCATTTTATTCGGAACTAAGTAATTTCGTATTATGCGTAAAATGACCGCCGCCGTCCACGCATATGCGTTTTCGGCTAATTAGTAAAAAAAAGGTGTAATTATTAATAATATGATGTTGTGTGTACGCGTGGACAAGGTTGCAAACGAAAATTTCGAGCAAATTAGACATTTTTTTTTCCACCCCTTGCTTATTGGCCGATGATACGTCAAGGGATTCGGAGAAAACTCGTCTCTAAAACAACACGATGTTTTAATTATTATTTTTTTGGCATTTTTAAGTAGATTATGTATATATATATATTTTGAGCTGTTTAAAACAATTTTAATACTTATACTTAAAGTTAAGAAAAAAAAAATATATATATTAATATAAGTAATAATTAGGGTTGCACTGGTTTTCCAAAGCATTCTGTGTCGTTTTGTTATAAATACGTTTTAGGTGTTTTTCAATAATTAGAATAAGAAATTTTATATAATGAATTTTTTGACAATATTTGATGATTTTAAGGTCATTTTTATCATTTATTTTTTTTTTTTTAGGGCGTTTTATAGGTTTTTAGGTAATTTTCGACCAAAAATTCAAATTCAAAATTAATTTATTATTAACTTATAACATGGGATTTATTTTGTACGCTAACAATAGATTAAATAATATCTTATCCACAATTCTTATACATTATAATATAAATTCTTTTATTGCCTCCCAGCATAGCGATCCTAAAACATTAAAATCGATAAAGACGCCCGACGATACCTCACACCATAATTTTTTGAATTTTAAGCTATTATAAATAATTTTTAACAACATTTTTTGAATTTTTTAGGTCATTTTTGCATTTTTTTTTTTTTAAGAGCATATTTAGCGATTTT
>JAIPRM010009141.1:0-15116 GCA_025469315.1 Stegophylla sp. TES_Ste_2020
GTGAGGTAGAGCGATATCATTTATATATAAGAGAAATAGGATAGGAGCTAAGTGAGACCCTTGTGGGACACCAGAAGTAACTTTGAATATTTCAGAATAAAAATTTTTGTATTTAACAAATTGAACATGATCGGTGCAATAAGAATATAGCCAAGATAGAAGAGGATCACATATGCCATAGGAACGTAATTTAAAATATAAGATTTTGTGGTTTATGGTATCAAAAGCTTTGGAAAAATCTGTATAGATTGCTGTTCATTTATAATACAAGAATTAAGGGTAGGAATTATTTTTTTCGAAACCAATTCTTCAAATAATTTGGGCAATATTGAAAGCAATGAAATTGGTCTATAATTTAAAATGTTGGACGGATCGAGTCCCTTATGTATCGGTGAAATTAAACTGGATTTCCAATAATCTGGAAATATACCCGATGACAAAGAAAGATTAAATATATAAAAAAGGGAAGGTGCAATTGCATATTTGCAACGCATAAAAAAATTACTTGAAATTAAATCAGGACCTGGGCAAGTAGAAACACGGAGAGAGTTTAAAGACTCAAATACTTCAGATAGGGAGATGTGGCAATAATGTGGTAATAATAATCATTGTGCTAGCTATAAAACTTATAGTATACATGTATCAGAAAATTTATATTCAAAATGAGTCTAGTGAAAAAGGTAGTAAATGTGATAAAACAGTTTTATTGAAAAATGAAAGTTTAATTAAAATATGGAAAACGATGAATTCAAATAAGTTAACGAATGTGTATTTATAGACATTTGAAAAGAAATATATTTACCTCTACGTGAAAAAAGTTACGCTTATGCTGAATCTACATAATATAATATGATTGTGGACCTTATGCATTTGTGGAACCCGTATCCGAGTAGCACCGAAAAACCTTTTCACAGTTTAATTTAAACACTTCATTGCGATGAATTACCCGTAACCAAATTATGATAATGCAGTTACGCACAGAAAGGCGCAGACACCGACAAACGCCTTTACTTGTGTAGCGTATAATTTTTGAATTATAACTTACGAAATATCCGAATTGAATTCACACTATGGGTATTCTTCACTCATCGGGCGTGATACTATTGCGAGTCTTTGGTGGGTGTGTTGATATTTAAAGATACGATAAATCGTTCCGCCGATAAAATGGCTCTAAGAGTATGTTCAGTTCATTACAATCATCACTTATGTGTTGAGAATATTTTAATAATAATCGAATAATCCATGTCCCTTAAAAATGTACTCAATAAACGAGTATATTTGTATCAAATTTACCTCACTTAAAACAATAAAATGGATTTTTACAAAATAATAATGAAAAGAAATTTGTTATTTTTGGATAAAGTATCATTTAAGCCGTAACGTTAACTTCAAACGTTTTTTAAGAAAAAATACATTTATGGACAATGGACCAACCTTTAAGAAAATATTGCCAAAGATAGAAAATCACGTGTGAAATCTTTAAACATAAAAAAAATTTCCATTGAAATGTGAACAAAAGTTTTATAAGATTATGACTGAAAAAATATTTAAAAAAATGATTTAATGGAAAATGACTAATATTTTGTTCGTTTTTTATATTATTTTAATAATCTTGACAATATTGTTATACTAATATTTTACTTATATAGTATGTTCTTAGCTTGTATAAAACATAATATATTCAAAAAAATATTACAATAATTATTATGGTTAAAATAAACCAACACGGCGATTGAACATTTGTATACTTACCTAACTCATCAGAATAAAAAGGTTCTGTTAAACAAATACTCAAATCACGATTAAGTTGTATTTTAATAACATTAACATGGACCAACATGATTTTACATTTACAGAATACAAAAGTCGAACATACTTCGCAGTTCGCGCCATGGGTATTCTTAACACCTAGGATGGGGCATAGCGGGAGAGTTAAATTTGAAAGAAACGATAAATAATTTTTTAATTAAACGATTTTGAATGAATTTTCAGTATACCTATATAAGATAATTTTACTTAAAAATTAGGTATATAGTTTACTAATATTATAAAAATAAAAATAAATATTTTTTACTCAGTTACTTTTATATCCCACTAAGAACAAGGAAAAAATATTCAATGAGGAATAAAGTGTTTAGGTACCTATTAACATTTACATTTTCATAAAGTTTGGATTAAAAAAAAAAATGTTATAAAGTCGTTTTTATCAAATTATGGGTAGTTTTCCCCAAATATTGAAGAAACTATTCAAAATTTCAAAAAATAATATCATAAAAGTACCTAAATGAACGAAACAGTGATTCAAAAAGTTACTAGTCGAAACTTTTGGATAAATATTTCTATAGGAATACGTGAACACATGAAAAAAATTTACAAAACAAAAAAATAAACATCATTGCAAAAAAACCCTACTTCTTCGTACTACTAAGAATTTAAAAGTAGTTCTAAAGAAACAAAATAATTCAATTTCTTTAAATACTTATTAATGTATTGGTTTATAACGAATATAATTTTATAAATATAATATGTATATTTTTCATGTAATAGTTAAATTTGGTTTGAAAACATATATTTCTTAGCATCTATGTAATTCAAAAATTGACCAAAAATTGATTTGAGGCCAACTAGTGGGTCGTAAACCACAGTTTGAGAAACGCTGACATAGAACTTTTCATTTTATACGTCATCACATCAATTATTTTAGCACTTAGAATTATCGTTGTTGGATCAAAAGACGCGCAGTTGAAAGTTAAACAAATATATTTGCAAAAAATGAATTTGGAAAAAAATTGTAATTTTTTTTAAGTATGTTTTAGGCGCTTTTTATGTTCATTTAAGTGCTATAAGCCCGAACGCTGGCTATGAGATTATGATCGTGTATTTTTTTATCGCACCTTTCAGTTGCTATTTGAAGCGTTAATAATTAATATTATAATTTATTTACGTACGGTTAAAAACTTAAAATTCAATTGACAGAGGCGGATATGCTCGAGACGGAATACAGACGGATATTAGGCAGACAGCCAAATGACCGAAATTGTTTTCTCCGACAATGACAAATGGTCGGCATTACGAAAATCTGTCAATAAAATATAAATTCGATAAAAATTTAGAAAGCTGTTATTTTATGTGACTAAACTGTTGCTTGTCCAGCTATCTTATCTTTTATCGCAGTAAGCAGTTATACTGTACTGTAAATAAAATGTTCATTTCTATTTTATAGTGGGTATATTGTTATGTTCGTTTGCTGTGTCGTGTATCGATCGATGCGTTGCACTAAGCCTTCCGTCGTTTTACTACATCTTAACGTCGTTTCGTCATTTGCATAGTGTTTAATTAATTCAATTTAACTCGGCAGTCGCGTATAAAAAAAATTATTTGAGAGAGGGTTTAATAATGTACTCTAAAAGATTATTAACATGCTTTTTAAAGTACAACTATGTTATTCTTATTAAAATCACAATTAAAAAAATATATATTGTATTTGCATCGTTAAATTTAATAAAATGTATTTTTTATTTTTGTAAATTAATTAGTTAATACTCCTTCCGAAAAAATAAATGAAATGCTAATTAGTGGTGTAGATCTGAGAACTTAAAGCAAAATTAAACTTTTTTCTTTGTATAAAATTGTTGATACAACAGAAGAAGCCAATCGTGAATCTAAGGGATACATTATTATCTAATCCAATTTTATTAAAACAAATTTATACATTTTGCTAAAACTTCGAAGGGTGTTTCAACCCTTATATCCCACACATATGTTCGCACCTGTAATTGGGATTAATTGACATTGAATTATTGTATATAAAATAGAAGTAATCGATAATTTTGTCATGGTAACAACACAAAAACCATGACAATAGCTATAATTATTGAGAATGTGAATAAAGGAAACATTCCAAAGGTACAATATAATCACGAATATTGTAATGCAAAGGAATTTACAATTTGATGTTAATGGCAATCATATTGTGAAATGTAATTCTTGTTAAAATCACAACCGTTCGTCTGACCCATATCGATTGTTGGTGGAAAAAAACACATAGTTTCAAAGCTCTGTCTACGAGAGTTAAACCATCGCAAATAAATAAATAATACAAGAAGCAACAATTCGCATTCCCGTCAATTCTGAGCTGTACATTCCATCAGTTGAAGCATCGCGAAAAATTATTTCTAGCAATAGAAAATATTTATTACCATCAGAACCAACTAGTCTTTCGTAGATAAATATTCCTCTTAATTTACGTAAGTCTTTTAATTGTCAAAATTTTTTACATTTTGAGTGGATCGAAAAACTAGTGCTTTTACAATGATATTTATTTTTTACTTTTTATTTATTAATTTATTTTTTTATTTTTATCCGTTTTTGTATAGAAATACTTGTCCAATACTTTCAAACAGCACATTTTTGAATAACAATTCACTTCTAAATAGATTGTTAAGAGGTCATTACCCAAAATGTTCAACTGTTTTTTCAAAATTTGAGAAAACTACCTATAATTATAATTTGACAAAAAAGACTCGGAAACATTTTTTTTTTTTATCCAAACAAATTATGGAGATTTTTTTCTTACTTTTTTCTGTCATCAAGCATTTTTTTTTTTTTTTTATTTTACTCAGTTAACAGTGAAGTATATAACTGGCCAAGTAAAAAATTATTTTTTTTTTTGTTAACATAACAAACTTTATAATTTTTATGTAAAATTTTCTTGAATAAACTGAAAATCTGCTCAAAATAGTCTTATTAAAGAAATTATTTATCGTTTTTTTTTTTTTAATTCAATACTCCCACAAGAGTATTTCACTCGAGGAGCGAAGAGTGCCCTAGGTGCAAAGTACGTCCTTTTCATAAAAAAAATTACTCATGTGGATAACAGAATATATATTTTTCAACTAAAGATGAAATATTACCTCTTGCCAATGTCAATTATTGGGTTATGAAAGGTATATACAAAACCGTACAAAAATATTTTACGAAAATTTAGTATATCACTAGTATATCTATGTAGTTAAGTATAATTTAAAATTTAAATTATTTTAATAAATACATTTTATGTGACACACTATTTTTTTATCCGATGTATGTGTAACGTAATTTTATATCGTTGTATTTGAGTATAATGTACAATTTTAATTTTTTATAAACATTTACCTTATTATTTGTATAATAATACACTATTTATTTAACTTACAATATATTATAGTGATATGTATTAAGTAAAATGTACCTATCTCAATATAAAATTAATTAGACAGCCTATTAAATTCCCTTTCAAACTACTGTAGGCATATACATTTGTCGGTAATTTCGTACGTCGTGTATCCGCTTTTAATACCGCACACGATAAGCCTATAAGGATAAAGGGATTTCCCATGTGAGCCTTGGTTCATGTTTATTAAGGTTATAAAAACTCTTCTAAAAACGATTCGATTATCAGATAATTACATGTAGTTGACGCACAAGGAATATTAAATTCATTAAAAATATTTTATTCATCAAGCTCCCACGTTAGCATAGAAACGTTCACCATCCCTGTCATAGGATAACAATAATTACATTGTTCATAGCTAATAACCAGCTTACTTTTGTCATTTTTTAATTATTCTCAACAATGTGATATGTTATTATTATTATTATTAATATTGCAACTAGTAAGTACTTTCATTTGAATATGTGTATTTGAACAAGCGTTTCTCTACCCTTTTATTATTCATGTAGGTACTTATCAACCACTCACGCCTGTTTTATGTACCCTTTATACATTATTTTTTAGAACCACCAAATAGTGTATTACATATTCTAAATGAAATATCAAAATATTCAGTATACTTTACATAATGACCCATGAGCCATCTTCACTCCTCGGCAGAGATACTCTTGGTGAGTGTGTTAAATTTTAAAGAAACAGTAAATAATTTATTCGATAAAACTATTCTGGACGGAGTTTCAGCTAATACGCAATAATAACTGTCAGTTTTATATAAAAAAAAACTTTATTTCCCCATTACATAAAAAATAGCAAACAGACATTAAACAGAGAACAGGAAAAAAAATTCACACATATATTTTTTTTCTTTCATATTATTATCTATCTATACCTATTTAAACTTTCATAATATATTATAATTATATTATTACATTATTATATATATTATATATATATATATATACATATATATTCATAATTAAAAACCAGTTTTAAAGGTGTTCTTGTTAAATGTTTGGTAAATTTTCCTGTATTTTCGAAAAACTATTTAGAATTTCGAAAAATTACCTCTTTAAAGTAATATATAGAGCCAAATTCTGATTTAAAGAATTGCTGTACAAAACTTTTGAACAAGTGTTTCTATTGCAAAAAAGCGTTCACAGAAAATAAAAAAATATACAAATATCATTGCACAACACTAGCTTCCATCGTCCACTCAGAATCTGAAACGAATTGCTATTTCACTCATTAGTAAATTTCCATACGTAAAAAAAAAAAAAAATCCAAAACGATATTATGTCGACTAATACGCAATTTACACTTACACAATTACCTTTTGATACTCCTAATTCCCGGTTGCTGTGTTGAACTGGACTCAAAATTCGCCTATCTCTTAAATTTCCGAACAGATACTAAACATTTAAGTATCAACATTTTTAAAACTAAAATTAATATTTTTCAGAATTATCAGTAATAACCAATTTAACAAGAAAATTTTTTTTACATTTTCAAAATTTTCTTGCATGTAAATATTTCTCTTTATTAATATTTTAAATTTATTAATAATTCATTTATATAATATGTAATATATTTTAAATATTAAATATTTCCCATTGTCTATCTATATTTATATTATCATACAATTTTAATTTAAAAAAAAGGTTTTCGAGCCTTTTTGTCAAATTTTTGGTAGATTTTAAATTGAGGAATTGAGAAATTCGAAAAATGACCTCTCTAAAGTACAATATAGATGCAAATCTAGTTTAAAAAAACTGCTGATCGAGATTTATAGACAAGTGTTATCATACAAAGAAGGGGCTAGGTAAATTGAGTCCCGAGCCATCAAGTCAAATTTATCAACCGGTCTATTGAGTCCCACTGATTTTAATCTACTCAATAAACTGAGTCCCATTGATTTTAATCTACCCGGTAAACTGAGTCCCAAATATTTATACTATTTACCTGAGCTGCTTTCAACCAAATTATTTTTGAAAATTCTTTGGAAAATCCAGACTTTTGACTTGAGTCTTATCAAACAAATTGACGGCTAATTAAAAAGTGTATTTATATGTAGATCTTAGCGTGACTTAAGTGATTATAAGAAAAAAAAGATGTACGTACGTGACTACGACGGTACATGAAAAGCAATGTTTAGTTGATGATCAATGTTGTAAAGTGTCGTAACTCGAATATCGTGTTCGTATTCCAAAATTTTGAATTATAATTATTTATGTATTTTAATATTATTAATTAACGATTGAACCAATGACGATCAAACCAAGTTTTTGGTAGAAGTTTTTAAGTTTCGATTCCATAAACTTTTAAGCAACGGCATTCAGCGATAGACTTGTATTTTAAATTCCTGTGTTATTTAAAGTTCAATAATAGCAATTCTGTAATTTTTAATTCTAATAATCATAATCACAAAAATCCTGAAAATAAAATTGTAAATAGACAAAAATTATGCAATAATTTAAAAAGAAAAGCTATAAATGACATTTGCATAAAACCGGCTAAATTAATTTAAACAGAAATGAGATCATGTGATGTACGATCAGTAACAATAAATGACGTAGACCTCATCAAAAGAAATATACGAAATGCACGCTGTAGTTTGCGCTGTACCTCTTCGTGGTGTTTCCTGGGTAACGCTAATAGGCTGTATGATTTCTATTAAACCCAATTATAACTTTCAATTTAAACCTCAATTGATATTAAAAGCTCGTACTATTAACTTAATGGGACTCAGTTTACCTACTACCTTTTAAAAACTGCGACTCAGTTTACCTACCACCTTTTTGAAACCGGGACTCAGTTTACCTACCACCTTGTTAAAACCGGGACTCAGTTTACCTAATAATGTAGATTTAGGACTCAGTTTACCAACTCCGACAAAGAAAGTGTCTACAGAAAAAAAATAATAAACGTCATTCTTAAAACAACAGCTTCTTCACTTCGTTCAAAACCTAAAAATTACTTAGTTAAAACTAATTTAATTATTTAAGAAAATATTACCGATGGGGAAACCTCAGCCCCATAGCTTCTTTGACTGTACCATTTAACAGTGGAAGTTGCTTGCTGTATTGTCATTGGTATCACAAGAGACGGGAGTAAATTAATTTTAAAATGTGTTCCCCCAAAAAAAATCAGTATCCTGTTTTACATTAAAAAAATACATATATGTCTATTTATAAGTATTTTTGCGAGCGCAGCGACGAAAATTTTTTTGGGGTTTATAGTCAGAAAATTAATTAACTTTACCCCTTTCCCCAATCTATTGTTCGGGACGTCCCTGATTATAATTATTAGTAATCACCTTGTACATGTAAGCTAATAAATCATTTTGGAACGTTTTGTGGTACAGACGAAATGGAAATAAAAAAAACTTAACTGTCGTCATGCCGTCAGGATATGATCGAATTTCGGAATAAAACAAAATATATTCTGTTATTTGAGTGGTAAAATAGTTTTTAAATTATACTATGGAAATCAAGTCGATCCTCACGAAAGTAATAATTGGAAAACATAATCGATGCATCGGTTACAACAACTAGATAACTCCACTTTTAGAAATTTTTCAAAACAATAAAAAAACTTCTATTAAAATTATCATTCTAATTTTAAATTTGCAATTTTGTAAGCAGAACAATTATTTAAAGTTGACTATGTTTTGTAACAGAATTTTACTGTGTATAAATAAATTTAAATAAATATATATGTATATTTAATAAGTACGTATACTTATTAATGTGTTGATTGTTATTAATTACAGTTTCGCTAAAAAATAAATCTATTATTAAATATTTATATATTATGAAATAATCATTGTTAGAGTAATTCGGTTGTTCTACTTATCGGTAAACAATATTTTAATGCATTGTTATCGTTGAAGTGGAGTTACAGGGGTTGGCTGGTCGGCATCGAGTACTTCGATTCGGAAAATTATTGAAGCGCATTCCGTAATTTCAGTCGATCGTGTATATTCCGAAAATAATTCGACAAATGATAACTATGAATGACTCGGACAAGTTTTGAGTGGCGAAGTGGGGGGAGATTGTGTGGAACAAAGCCGATAGCAAGTTTATTTATAAAATGTTTTTATTTGACTGTAACCATCTCACGACCACTATTCAAGTGCCCAAATGGAAATCGCGGTTCGAAATAAAATGAAAAAAAAAGTTATGTTCAGAAGTCACCCACGATGATAGTTATTTTGGTTACATTTACGGGGAACAGTTTTATTAAAAACAGTTCTTTGAATTTCGTTTTTTCATGTTACAGTTCTATTTCGGGACGAGATAATGCGAAATTATGAATACGAGTACAGTAGTCATTAATTCGCGATTGTTGATGTAGACAGTGAAATGCAATTATAATATTATATTATTTTATACCGCGTATATAGGTCCCGGGGGTTCAACGAAACTTCACGCTGATAGGCGGAGACAGGAGAGAATGATGTTCGTACGTAGTCCGTGCGATATTTTATTTTTATTAATTTTAAAGTGTTCCGTGAAATAGTGGCATCAAAATAATATATATATATATATATTTTTTTTTTTTCATTCTCTTTTGACACTATTGTTGAATATATTGATTATTTATTCTCGTTACTAAACGCGTGTACCTAGTCCCGAGTTAAGGAAGTTCGACGTTTTTATATTTTTATTTAGATACAAACAATGATTGGCACAGTTAGGGGTGAAATAAAAACCACCAACTTAGTTTATAAAAGTTCTATGCCAATTATTTCTTTTAAAACTGCACTATTGAAATTCAATTATTATATGAGACGCGCATCCAGCATCTGCTCCAGAGTGAGCGAAAGCCATCCCCGGAATTTCAATCCCTCCTCCCCTGACAAATACAACTGTCAATTTAGTTTATTTATTAAATGTTAATTACATCTTACATCAAAATAAGCTCGCAGGATGTATCTAACTTATCGCATAAAATATAATAAATTTTTATCAACGTTTGTAATTCAATGTTTACCTACTGAAAAGGCAATCGATTTGTATGTAAAAAAAAAAAAATCGTCGCATGATATTTATTTAAAAATAGTAATAATATTGTTTCTAATTTGTGTAAAAAAAAAAAAAAAAATTATGAATGATTTAACTTATAATTGATGTTTCACATTTTTACATACTTGAGCTTAAATACATGATGTTTAATATCAATAACATATTTTTGTGAAATTTAATATACATTTTAGATATTGAGTGAAGAGAAGAAGCTAGTGTTTTTATAATAATGTTTATTTCTTTATTTTTTTCCCAGTGTACATATTTTAGATAGAAATTATAAATACACATCCACAAGTTTCAACCAGAAACTTTTTGAATCAAAATTCTGCTCTCTCTAGATGGAACTTCTGTGAGGTCATTTTTCAAAATTCTCAAATTTTTTAGGAATTTAAGAAAAACTATCCAACATAAGTATCTTTAAACTTTGCTTTAATACAAGCTTCACGAATATTTAAACATTAATAAACCATAATATGAAAAATATTTAAGTAATTTTTTTTTTTCTTCTGTTTTTATTTAATAGTAAGATATAAATCTGGCTGAGTAAAGAGTTAAAAATATTTATAAAAATTATAAAATTTAAAATTTGTATGTAAAATTGTCTTATATAATCTGAAACTTCGCTCAGAATAGTATCGTTGAAAAAATGTTACGTTTTTTTTTTTTTTTTATTTAGCACACCCACAAAATCCCATCCGAAAAACAAAAGCTACAATTGGTAAAAAAAATGTCCAACTTCTTATTACATACTTCTTCATATTTACAAATTTTCAACAATTTAGTCATAAATAACAGATCCGTGTGCACATAGAATTTATTTTTAAGTGATTGAGGGAGAGGGTACACTAAGAGAGCAAAAAAAAGCTCAAAAATTAAAAAAAATAATAATAATTAACCACTAGTCTATATAAGTGGTGAATCCAGGGGAGGGGTCACGGTTGGTCATGATCCCTCAAGACTACAGTCCTATGATTATTTTAATAATAACACATACGTAGTTTTCAAATTTTTCTCTTAATCATTTTTATTTTGCTACCTATTTCATACTTGCCTTAATATAATATATAATAGTAAATTCTAGATAATTGTATGTTTTCTTATTATCATAATATTATTACTATTTAGAACAACAATACAAATAAGTTTACAAGTTTACTCGATAGAATAATTTGTGTTGAGAGTTGAGATGGTAAATTAAAATTTTAAAGCGGTTCCACATATTTAAATTTATGTTATGCGTATTTTGTAAGTTAACAAATAATATTTAATAGTGGCTCATCAGGAAACAACGAAAATACATGAATACACGGAATTATTAACAAATTTTAATAATGCATTATTACAGTACGTAGTATATTGTATAAGAATATACATCTTGAATTGTTGTCTACATAATTTTAAAATTTTTAATACTACTAATTAAAATTGTATTAAATTACTATGATTATTAACCATTAACGGCATTAACTAATTTGCTATTTCTGATTTTTAATTACGTTTATTTGACTAATATCCAAATGTTGTAAATATTATAGCAAATACTTATAACAAAATTGTGCTATATTTAAAATTAAATATAATTAAAATAAAATAATTCACGAGTCAAGTATTTCATGTACACACCTCCAAATTGGTCAAATGTTTTCGAAAACTTTCTAAGTATGCACGTCACTATTTATAGTAGTTGGTGAAAGTTTTAACTTTCTAGCTTCATTATTTTTGAAGTTATGTTAAAAACTAAAATAGAATTTATGGGAATTCGGTTTATGACGCATTGAAAAAGTATTAAGAAATTAAAAAAGCCTAACATACTTCGCACGATGGGTGTTCTTCACACAATGGGTGGGATTCTCTTGACGGGTGTATTTAATTTTAAAGAATCGATAAATCATTTCTTCAATAAAACGATTCTGAACGAGGGGAGTTGATAATATAAAAAAAAAAAAATGTTAGAAAAATGTCCAAAATTTTTTTCACATTTTCAAATTTTCTTGCACCAAAATCTTTTTTATAGGATTTTCTATTTATGTTTAAATTTTCATAAAATTCTGATCAAAAAATGATGGTTTTCGAGTCGTTTTTGTCAAATTTTGGGTAGTTTTTTCCAAAAAAATCATTGAAGAATTGAGAAATTCAAAAAATGATTTCCTTAAAGTACAATCTAGAGGCGAATCGGGTTTCAAAAAGTTATTGATCGAAACTTTTGGACAAGTATTTCTTTACGAAAAGTTGTACACAGAAAAAAAAAAATAAAAAATAAAAAAAAAATAAACATCATTGTAAAAACACTAGCTTCTTCACTTCGTTCAGAATCTAAAAATGATCTCTTAAAAGTACCATCTGGATGTGATTTTTGATCTATAAAGTTACTGATCGACATTTTTGCACAAGTATTGCTATACGAAATAGTGTTTACAAAAGAAAAAAAAGTAAATAAAATAAACATCATTGTAAAAACATAAGCTTCTTCGCTTCACTCAGAATCTAAAGAATACCCCAGAAAAATTGTCCGGATTCAACACTACACATACATCGTACTCCACACATATTTAATAAGTAAAAAAGCATAAGCAACATTTTGAGAACTTTTCAGGAACACAATGAAACGTTTTAAAAATATAATATTTAATGAATTTTAGTAATTTTTGTTTTAAGATTTGTATAATTAGATCTGAAATAAGGTCATATAAAATAATTTACCTTTGTCATAGTACTGAATCATGTATAGTACAACATGTACGGTAAAAAAAAAAAAGAGCTGAAAATTAAAACACGTCGCTTACAGTCACGCGTTCATGTCGTTTACAACGTTTTTCCCTTTATCTCTGTCACTTACGCTTCTCGACTATGTCGTTTACACCGTTTGCATTGTTAATGCATTCCACTCTTAGCGCTTATGCCGAATTCACATAGAGCTACGAAGCAAAAGTCAGCCAATTTGCTAGAGCAAATTTTTCAAATCAAATAGGCATTTTGGCCAAAAGTGTCGCTTACGCCCTTTTACACATCCGAAGCTTCGAATCATATTAAAACTAAACTATCGTTATAATAATTATTATAACAATATGTTTACTCACCAGCTAATACTTCTGGATGGTTTTCGTGTAGTAGAAACGTCGGCGTGACAGGGACAATGCTATATAACTATCAAGCCACAACAACACGATGGTCGACGATGATGAGTCGTGCGAGTCAATAGACCGTTTCTTACCACGATCGCGTCGTTATGACACTTGTACACTGGTGAAAGAATCTTGTGCGCGTGTATGTGACGTTTCGACGTCGTAATAGAAAAAAAAGCGAACAACGACAACCACTGCTGTTATAAAAAAAAAAAAAAAAAAAAAAATAAGAAAACTTTTAATAGTGTTACTTTTTATCGCAAATGTATATAAGTTTTACTGTTACCGTTGGTTTTCGACGACGATTTCGCGCCGGAGCGGTGTGACTTGAGAGCGGCGTGAACGGAGCGGACGATTTGCACACGCGTCCGACGACGAGAGCTGTGAGAACCGAATTAACGGCGAACCCGCCGCGCTATGTGCTCTCTTGGGGTCGCCGCCGCCCGGCTTAAATCGTTTGGACGTCTAACGCAACCACCGACAGAGCGTTCACCGCCGTCGCCGCCGCCACCGCGTACCCCACCATGGGGTGCGCGGGGGCGTGTAACCGCAAATCGTTGTGCGAGCGCACGTGAGAACACACACACACACACACACACACACACACACACACACACACAAATTCGAGACGAAGTATTTTACGAAATCCTTAGATATTTATACTTATTCGAGCGCACTGAGTGTACGTTGAACGTGCAAACGAATAAAATTTTCATGCGGAACGGATTTCGCGTGGTGCGTCCTGTATAACAGCGGTTCTCAACCATAGGGTTGCGACCCAATTTTGGGTCGTTAAAAATTCACAGAGATGATATTATAGTTTAATTTTGGACTACCGATGTAAAAAAATTTCAAAAATAATTTATGAAACTTCTTTTGTACATTATTTTATAAACAAAGCTTATATTTATCTTTTTGGACGTTGGTTTTAAATAAATAAATACACGAAAAGTAATAGTTTCTTTTGGTTACGATAATTGAAAAAATTAAGTGGATGTGTGGAAAACGGGTAGCTCCCTATTGAAATTATTTTCAAAAACGTCGCAAGAAAAATTAAGTAAATATGTTGGGTCACCAACATACAAAATGTTGAGAACCGCTGTTGTATAATGATGGGTATATTCCCTGAATTTAGAAGTGAGGCAATCTTTTGGAAATTAATAATAAATTCACAAATATTTGTGACATCACACAATTTGGGAAACCTGTGGTGGCTATTGGGTGAATTTTATTTAATTATGTAATTAGGTCGGGAATAGATGTCAGTATTTTGTTAATTACGTCGGACTTTCAAACACGCGATCCCCTTCCCCGTACACTAACACACCATCTGCACCGGTTATGTCATCCGTAATTACCGTCACCTTTGTTTGTGGAGTTTGCCCGTACCGCACAGTTTTTATTTGACTTTTGCCAGACTACGTCGTTGTGAACGGACGTCGCGTTTTTTTTTCCGAAGCACCGACGCCGACGCTACATGGCCGCCTAAGTTAATAAGGCCGCCATTTCAATTTATACTCCGGCTTCAATCAACATCGCGACCATAAGCATCAACCCAAATAAAATCAAGATAAAATAAAAATATAAACCATAATTTCCCTCACGCCCTTTTTAAATGTTAAATAATTTATATACAGATACCCCCCAATCAAATGTAATTTTCCCCAAAAACTTAAAATAAAAATATAAACCATAATTTCCCTCACGCCCTTTTTAAATGTTAAATAATTTATATACAGATACCCCCCAATCAAA
>JAIPRM010009142.1:0-15114 GCA_025469315.1 Stegophylla sp. TES_Ste_2020
TGTTGTAAAAGGATATGACGAAACTAATAACAATAAATATTTAAAATCAATAGCACATAACTTAGTATTATAATAAGTAATAAGTAATAAATGTTTTAATTAATTTTTTGTATTCGGTAAATGTATTTATATCTATGTAACTTGTATAAAAAGGTTTAAATTTTTACTTAATAGTTACGCAGGATATTTTGACCGGGATATTTTTACGCGGGATATTTTGTCATGGAATATTTTGTCGGGGATATTTTGGTTTAGGGATATTTTGTCGGGGATATTTTGACGTGTCACCTAGGAAACCTACGACCGCGCTGGGAGAACTGTTTCGTGAGAGACGCTGTAGACTTATATCAGAATAATTGGTGGATTGGCATGAACCGACACAGAATTGAGATGAATAGAGACAGTTATGTCTTTATCAATAATATTATACGTATTTAAATGGACGTAAACGAAATAAAGTAATCGTCTCGTACTTGAACGGTAAGCCTGAAATTAGCAGTCGCGTTATTGATATCTTCGGTGTCATCGTTGCTAGCCAGACACGTGTATAATCCAGAATCCGAAGCTTTAATCTCGGTTATCACGAGTGAATGATTATAGGTCTTGAAGAAACGCGACTGGTTGTTGAAATTTATAAGTTTGTTTTCGGCCAGCCAGTCGATGTTTCGATACAAAGAATGATCTGCGTTTAACTTACAGTGAAACGTGACTTCTGACCCGGCGACCACCTCGTATACTTCGGGTGTGGATGACACATCATCGAACTCTGTGGACGAAACAAAAGAATATGTTATGTTTTCAGTCGGAACTTTAGATCAAATCGTTTGATTATGTTTAGTACTTTAACATGATATGTTATACCAGAAGTTCCCAACCCTTTTTGACCTTAATATATTTTCTAAAAAATTGTAGATACTCTATACTCATTTATTGTGTTTTCTTTAGCTAAGTTTGACCAAATTAATACATTTTTATATTTAATTATTATTATATAATACAATTATAAGATTTAATTAACAAATATTAGATAACTCATAGAACTAAGGTAACACTAGGGCTTGTTTTTAGATTCTGAATGAAGTGAAGAAGCTTATGATTTTACAATGACGTTTATTTTTTTTTCTCTTTCTGGAAATACTTTTTCGTATAGAAATACTTGTCCAGGAGTTTCGACCAGTATTTCTATAGAATCGAAATCATACCTATAGATGGTACTTTAGAGGAGTCATTTTTCCAATTTTTCAATACTTTTTCCAAAAACGGGGAAAATCTGTCGAAAAATTGACAAAAAACGGCAAAATATGCAATTACCGGAATTTCCGTAAAATTGAAAATTACTTTTTGGCATAACTTCTAAAACAATGCAGCTAGGGACTTGAAACTTTTACCAACCACTAAAAATAGTTACGAAAACATTTCATATAAATTTCAAAAAGATTTGATCAATTTTGAGTTAAAGCTATGTAATTTTAATTTTATTGTATATCTATGTAATTTTTTTGTATATCTTGTATTTTTGTGTTATGTTTGCGTAAAGATACAAGATACAAATGAAAATATTTTTTTTTCTAAGAAAATATTAAAAATGGATAACAAAAAATAGATAAAATTTATCCAAAATAAAGTTTTTAAATTTACCTTGTGCCATTTCCATAGCTGACTTATAAAATTATAAATTCAAAACATGTTTCGTAAAACAAGTTTAAAAGGAGTGGAGACCGATTTTGTAATACACAATACAACTTTAATTGAATTATTTACTTACATATTGATTAGAATTTCGTGTACTTAATAATTTGCCGATTTCAAAAAGTTGCTGATTGAGAATTACGGACAAGTAATACGGATACAAAAATTAATGTGTTTTCAAAAAAAAAAAAAAAAAACAATAATAATAATAAATATCATTGTAAAATCATAAACTTCTTCGCTCTGCTCAAAATATAAAAGTAAGTATCACTGCAAAAACCCTGGCTTCTTCATTTCGTTCAGAATTCGAAATTAAATATCAGATAAATTTAGGTACCTATGTATATACTTACTGGACGACGTTGTTAACGGGTAAAAAAAAAAGTATATTAGTGCTCCGACGTGGAGTAAATGTTGCCGACTGTTAACCATGTTCATGTGTTTTGTTCCAACAATCGTGATTTAGAGCTAAAAAATAAAACAACCAATTGCAATAATAAATATGAACTTTACTATAAATTCGCATTCCAAAAACATCTCAAAATACATTTTTTTTTTTTAATTGAATACATGTGTATATAATATAATCGTATAATTTAAAATTATGTATAAGTCGTAGGCAAACGGAATTGATTCCGTTGAGTTTTGTCTGTTTTCCTCTGCAAGGTTCCTCTACAAGTATTTTTTTACTAAAAAGTGTTCATAAAAAAAAAATAAAAATAAACAAATTTATTCGTTGGTTTTACATTTATTATTGTCCGATAGTATAATACGATTTGATAGTTTGATCAATTTTTAAATAAAAATCAAGTTATAAAAGGAAATTCTAAAAATCTAATTTTAAACTTTAATTTTGGATCAAGAAGCACAAAGGATCATAAAATACTATAAATTTTTTTTAAAATTACTTTAAAATAAATAATTTCAAAGATATAAAATAAAATATTTTTATCATCGTTCAAAAGTACACGAAACAAGTTTGAAACTTAAAGAAATGCGAAATTCATTGAAATCTCAGCACTAATAATTACGTATACGCATTACGCGTTTTGATTTACGTTTTATTGTCTCAAATACTATAGATAACGCTTGATCTATCTTTAAACACTGAACACTACTATTTAATTGCTATTACTATAAAATAGTTAAAATAGTATTCGCTTCGAATTTCTCACCCGAATGCTGCATTTGCCATCTAGAAGTCGGTGGAGTACGATCTATGATAATATATCATACTCAGCAACCGGAATTCCCAATTTGAGTGTTTCCTCGGTGATCGTGATCGACGAAATCGCCGGACCCCGAAGGTGTATAGATCACATTGGTTTGATCACTTGGAATGACGCATAGGCAATATATTCCTGCGATATGATATTATTATGTTTGTGTGGGCCCCGATTTTACCGTTTTTTTATCTGTTCACTCACAAAAACGTGTACAACACGAATAAATTATAATATTATCATAAACACGTGTGGGTCGTCACTCGTCGTGGTTGCAGAAAATATAATATAACGTTGTGAAAAAACATCATTCGTGATGCAGAGTGATATTAACTGTTATTTTAGATTTTGAGAAGTTAATATTTTTACAGTGATGTGATGTTTATATACAATATACATACATATATTTTATGTGCACACGTTTTCCGTTTTCGTATAGACATACTTGTCCAAAAGCTAATTTTTTGAATCAGAATTTTACTGAAAAAATTATTTTTGGGTTGTAATTTTTTGAAATTCTAAATAGTTCAAAAATAATATTTGACAAAAACACTTTAAAATGTAAAAAACACTTTATTTTCCCATTGAAAATGTTTTTTAAATCTGTTCTCAGTTAATAGTGGGATATACAACTGACTGCAGAGTACGAAATAATTTTTTTTTGCCATATTAATATATACTTTATAATTTTTTAAGTAAAATTGTCTAATATAAACTGAAGCTCCACTCAGAAAAGACATTTTTAAGGAGACAGAAGTCTTAATCCAGACTGTAGCTAAGGGTTGAAATTGGGGGCTAACTAGATCATGATTAGATAGTTAATAATTATAGTAGGTCAGTTCACATTATGTAATTTTATTAAATTTTAAAAATGTAATTTGTACTTGACTTATTTGAAGGATTTTTTTGCGTTCGTTAATAAATCTTAATGATTAACATAATACGCTTAATCCCCTCCTCCAACCAAAAAAAGTATTTTCTCTGGTCAAAATTAAATTATTTATAATCTACAGTGGTATAGTATGTTTATATTAATATTTTAACAGACAAAAATCTACAAGAAAAAAAACGGACATACTCTGCACCTTGGGTATTCTTCGCTCCTCAGTTGGAACTTGGTAGATGTCTTAATTTATAAAAAAACTATAAGTAATTTCTTCAATAAAAAATGTAATTTAATTAAAGCGGAGCTTTAGAGTATACATTATTTTAAATTATTCTCTCTAAAAACTGTGAATAGACAGTAATTGAGAACAGAAAAAAAAATGTATGAGGAAAAAGTGTATGGAAAAATATTAAAAAAAAAAAAAATTTGACAAATTGAAAATTTTCTTTCATTAAATTATTTTTTATGTTATTGACTACTTATATTTAAATTTTCATCAATTTTGGATAAAAACAAAAAGTTTTAAAGGAATTTTTCTTTATTTCGGGTAGTTTTTCCCAAATTTTGGAATTACTATAGATATTTTGAAAAATGACTCCTCAAAAGAGTCATTTAAAGCAAAATTCTGATTCAAAAAATTATTCTATCGAGAATTTTACACAAGTGTTTCTGTTTAGAAACGTTTGAGCCTCTCAAACGATACGCCTTAAGCCTTTACTCTTTAAATACTAAAGAGCTAAAAAAGTGGGTGGTCCACTCAGGTAGTCAATGCTTACTGCATAGAAAAAGTAGTAAATTCAAATTTGAAAAACTATACTTGCAAATCATTGCAAAATATTGGTGTACGTTTTGAAGATTTTTAGTAAAAGTCAGTCAGTCGGCCAACTTCGTGGGTGTTTTAATATTAAGTAAGTGAATTACATTTTACCCCTGATTTATAATATATTATGTGCTCTATAATAATAATTATATTGATTTTGTAAATAGGTTATAGGTTAATCGAGCACGACATAAAGAGGGTAATATGGCTGGATAAGACGCATTACACTGGCCCCCGAAAACATAAAATGGCTTCCCTCGAGACGAGTAGTAAGTATATTATATATACAACATAATTTATATCAAACAATTTCGGGGTTAGTGTATAATGTTTTCAATTATGTAAACATTAATTTAACGATCTTGTATAATACCCCGGATACTTTACACGCAACGTATTACTCAAGAGTTCTAATATTGACATGCTAAACTTACGAAGGGAAAAGAATGTACACGCGCGCGTGTTGTTCGCATTTGTGTGTGTTTATATTAGATAATATCGTGTCTACGTCTTGTTCTCATCACGCGATTATCGATGTACTATTACCACCAGGTGGTACTATAAAAGTTTAATCTACTTAAAATGAATGACATTTTTTTTTTTCTTTTCTCTGCGTTAAGCGTAATATTTCTCATGATTATGGCTTGGATTTTGTGGCAAAATAAATCCTCAAAAAGTATTTTGAGTTGCCAGAAAAAGTCAAAAACAAAAAACAATTATTAAATTTTACTTTAAATAAACATATTTTTGGACAAATGCAGATTACTTTCCACACATCTTTTTGAAATTGTTGAAATTCATGTATTTTTAATGGCAAAAACAATGGGGAAGTTACATTTAGATGTTCAAATTAATTTTCTAAAATTTTTTTTGTTCAATTAAATGACGAAAATAGAAATTGAAATGGTATCGTACTTATTTTTGAAGCTAAGAGCAAAAACTTTATTTTCGTGTTAAAAAAAAAAAAAAAATATATATGATAACGTTTTCAAAAAAATATTTTTTTCCATCTAGAGCCGAATTCTGAATCAATAAGTTGCTGGTTGAAACTTGAATTAATATTTTTATAGCAAAAAAATGTTCACTGAAAAAAAATTAACATTATTGTAAAAACACTTTGCTCCATTCAAAATTCAAAATTAATTTACGACCATTAATTGCAATTTTCTCATCTCATTTTTTATCCACTTGGTATGATTAAAATAAGTTATGTTCGCAATATTGTTAACGTTTCCATCTTATGATTTAACTCCTTTTTATTTTCTGTGTAGACAATCACGTATGTTTTAATGTAGATGAATAGTATATTCGCTAGTTAAAATCATTTTTCATAAAATGTTGTTTTTAACAATCGACTTAACTAGTGACCAAATATCTTACGGTGCATGTTAGGTTGCATCAAATACAATTAGTAATTATTCAAAATTTGTTTGCACTTATATTTATTGCTTTTCCAGTTTTCGAAAATTGACTCAAGTTGAATCTAAGCTAATCACATCGATTCAGTTTTATTCAGTTCGATGTATAATATTCTAATTTACAACGCTAATGTAATGACTAATGATACAAATTCATTATTTTATTTATGTCTGTGTTAATATGTTTTCATTTTGATTATTTATTTAAATGTTTTAAATTATTCTCTTTGAAATAATAACAAAAAGCTGGATATACTTCCGGTGGGATTCTCTTGACGGGTGTATTTAATTTTAAAGAAACGATAAATCAGTTCTTCAATAAAACGATTCTGAACGAGGGAAGTTAATAATATAAAAAATAAATGAGAAAAAAAATGTGAGAAAAATGTCCAAAATTGATGATCCAACTATTTACAATATACATTAATAATATTCAGTGTTAGATAAACTGCTCTTGTTTGGCAAATATTCAACTGTTTCTAAAGGAATAACTCAAAATATAATATAGTACTAATTAAATGGTCATTTTTAAATCTTTGAAATAAATTCACGATCGACGGGATTTAAAGAACACCAATTACTTCGATCCGAACATTGAGCGATATTAAGTAATAATACAATTGAACAACAAATTTGGTATTACACGTACTGATACAGTCAATTTATATTATTTTATTGAATTTTCAAAATTAAAATTAATTGATTCTAAATGTATAATTAAATGTAATAATTTAATTGTAATTGTTCAATAATTATTGTACCTACTTGAGATTTAACATTTTTACCCATTTTCATTAAAACTTCAGAGTTCATAATATATTTTTTTAATAATTAAAATTATTCTATAATTTGTAAGACTTAGGAAGAAATTATAATGCAAATGCTAAAAGAATTTATGTTTAATTATTTGATTAATTTAGACGTAATTGATTATTATTTTAGTATTATCTTAATTATTAAGTACTTATTACTTATTTTAATGAATTTCGCAAATGATTGTGATTTTTTGGTTTGTTATGATAAAATTGATAAATTATAACATTTTATCTAAATAAATTGATTTATATAAGATATTTTTTTTTATCTGAGATGAAAATTTGACTAACTTAAAATAATTTATCTAGATAAGATTGAAGATAATTAAATAATCATATTATTCAGATTTATCCAAACAAGTTCGAACACTGAATGCGAAGAAGCAAATTCAACAGAATGCAATGCTACTAAAAATTTGTTTTTAAATCAAAAAAGAAAATATATATTTGTTTTGAAATAACAAGTTTAAAGACATTTTTGTACTCGATTTAGGATAAACAAAATTGAAATTAAAACGGTTTGCACTTTCAACAAATTACTTTGTGCCAGTTTAAAATATTATATAAAATGATTAAAAGAAAAAAAAAAATATGAAGACGAAAATTTACTATTTCTGGTTACAGAAAATTATACGTATATGCGCGCGCGCAAGTTCAGAGTTCAAATGTCATTGGCCGATTAGTTGGCCTTATAATACCCTAATAAAGTAATATAAACTCATATATTATCAGTCAGTACAGATAAAACACGTATTATACTATTATCTGTATAACATAATATCATACTACTACACACTGTCGTGCAGCGTTTTCCTCTACATTTCATCATGTCGTTCATTGAGTAAAAACCAAAATCAATTTAGGCACTATAATATTAATGTGGGTAAGTATACCTAGCAAAGGTCATGATGTCATTATAACCACCACACGTTTAGTCGGTAACTACAGACGTGTAGATAGTATAATAATAATAATATAGATAGATAATAAACCTACACACTTATTCGTTCTTTATAGTTGCACCGATAGCATGACGCGTGGGTGTAAAATTACAAAACTCATTCCACGAAAACTTATTATGTATGCAATTGCATTCTTATTTCTTACACCGTGCAGGTATGTACTTCTATAATATAATCAATGGTAGTATTATTTTCACATCTACTCACTCTAATATTATTTACCAACTCGTTCGTATTACATACAAAGTACATTTTTTTTTAGTATTGTTTTGGCGTGCAGTGTACGATGGCCAATTATAAATATTATTATTAACGTACTTTCGTACCCGTTATAACG
The DNA here is from genome assembly GCA_025469315.1 of Stegophylla sp. TES_Ste_2020. Taxonomy (NCBI): domain Eukaryota; kingdom Metazoa; phylum Arthropoda; class Insecta; order Hemiptera; family Aphididae; genus Stegophylla; species Stegophylla sp. TES_Ste_2020. Next base: position 8,151 of record JAIPRM010009142.1, read on the forward strand.
TATACACAGCATTGCAGTTTGCAAAAATACATAATATTACATTCGTGTATAATTGATATTGCATAATTTATATATTTACAATGTACATAATATTATTATTTTATAGTTTATACCCATACACATATATTATGTGCATCATGGAAACATATCCATTGCTAATAATTTAATTTATAATGATTCGCTCGTGTGTAAAATATTTGTTTTCAAATTTTTATTTTTTGACACTTTGTCATATTAGAATGTGAACAAACCTCTCACCTCCTTCTTTCTCTTTTATTTCCCCAGTCCCCTCCCATCGCTCGGGTTAGGCAAAGGTTGATTGGTGATATGAAAAAAAGTTTAAATAGTAAGTTGAACATTAAAAAAAAAATTCTAAATTTTTCCATTTTTACGGCAATAAAAAGGGGGGGAGGTCTTCATGCTTAGTAAATCACCACTCTGTATATAATAATATTGTTATATGTGAAAGCGGAATGAAAAAATTTGTTTTTTCGTTACTTCATAATATACAGAGTATCTATACTTACTTAATATAATATATGTAATATATTCACTTACAAACTAAGTAGTCTACATGCTATGATTTTCATGGTTTCCAATTATTATATTTTCTAAATGCTCATAATTATTAATTATACAAATAGTTATATATTGTACACATGTGTACATATGAAGGCGAGTGTCCATGTCATAAAATTTATTATACACAAGTATTAATAGGAAGTAGTTGAGTACCAACTACATTATATACGAATGCTAAAAAAATTCAGTTAGATATAGAAAAATAGATACTTAATTCAAAATTAGGTAAAATCAATTAGAGTCGGGCACGGATCCGAAATTTCAATACGGGACGAATAGATTAAATACACATTAACTTAATGCTTCCATTCCCATCCTACCCCTCTGTGGATACGTGGCTGCATCTTTGAAGTTAAATAATTTTAATTATACTTGCAGCTATGTAAGATTCATTACGTCTTATAATCACAATATTATACATTTCAAATCTAAACAATTGTAATCAAAAAATATATGATGTTCTGAATTTCCATATATGGGTATAATTCAATGTTTTCGCGAGTATAAGACATTAATATCGAAAAGATTAATTTTTTTTTTTCACAAAACATTTATACTTTTCATATTTCTGAAATAACTTTTAAAATTTTTATTTTGCGCCTTCCCGAGTACGATACTTTACCTCCACGCCGCCGATCCTGTACAATAATGTACTGGATAACGGATAATTCTGAAAAAAAAGAGTAAAATGAGTTAATTCAAAGTCGAGGTCATAAAATACGAAACCAAGTATTGTGCGATCTGTACATGGTATACCTATTGTATGTACTATATTTGACCGACAGATTGATCTTTCTTATTATTGGATTTGTTACGTTGGTATATCCATATTTCCGCATGCATTATTCTTTTGTTTGAATATCTTTCGACAATAATCATTATTTTAACATACACTGAACAAATAACTTGATCCCGATCGAACTTCTGACAATTATTTTTGTAAATTAGGTTGATTATTTGGTTGACGATACTTTTGGGGATTACATTATGTCATTGTTTCTCAAACTGTGGGTCGCGACCCACAGGGGGGGGGTCTTGAGTCATATTTCGGTGGGTCGCGAAAAGTTTTTTTAATTACATATATTCTGAGAAATAAATGTTTTTAACCAAATCCCACGGTCAAATGATACAGTTGTATATTTACATACATTTTAAAATTATGTTCATAATATACCAATAAATTAAAAAGTAATAAATTGATTTTGTTCATTTAAAATTACTCTTTTATCCTGTAAATGTAAAACCATATGGATATGCGATAGATTTTCGAGAGAAAATGTGAGTCGTGGTCTCAAAAAGATTATTAACCAATGCCATAATATTGTATTATAAAAACAAACTACAATGAATATTTTTCAAATGTATTACAAATCATATACTTGCAAGCAAATTCAAGTTCTATTTAAGGGCATATACCAGTTGCCCTCAAAAGTACCTTTTTTTATACTAATTCCCCCCAAACTACCTGGAAAAAAATGTACCAGTTGCGCTCAACCTAATGTATCAGTTGCCCTCAACATATTTTATATGCACAAAGTACCATGTAATATATAGAAGGTAAATAGGTATATATATATTAAATTATGAAAGCAACAAAATGCATATTATATGATTAAATAATTTAATGATAGTAATGAGCACACACATACATAGTAATTTGTCAATAAATTAATTTAAGTGAAAAAAAAAAATAATATATTTTAATAAAAATTATAATACCAAAATCACCATGACTGAGTGAGATGAAACCGACATCGCACGATTGAAATTGATGGCCATACGACTTTGGAAGCTATGTGAATACTATTTTCGAAATCAGATACAATTATTGACGGATTAAATTCAAGTCCGAAACTAGAGCATTTTTCTTTTAAAATATTAAATAATAATTGATGAGTTTTTGATGATTTGTTAGGCAGTAATGAAAATACTAATGGAATATAACGTCCATTTTTGACACAGTAGATTGACACAGAGCGATAAATCCTAATTGTCGTTACCTATCGGTAATCATTACGTGACGTCATTATTGAATGTTGTCGTACTAAAATTACCCATTTTAATAAAATTTCCCAATTTGTACTTGGCATTTGGTACATTCAGTTGAAGGCATCTGATATATTTAGTTGAGGGCAACTGGTATACGAGTATTTTATAAATGCTGAAAACATCTGGCTGAGGGCAACTGGTCAACACCCCTATTTAATGAGGGACATGACCATGTCAACATTATTATAGTAATTATAAGTATGTATAATGTGTATATGTCATCGATAATGTAACTCTGGCCAATGCACTCTAGATAATTTTTTATAAACTATCGAAAAATTGTGACGTAATACACTAACTCAATTATTATGTTAGTATAAATTATATTATTATTTGATAAATATCCATAATTATATATATTTTTTCTTATTATGTAATATCAGTTTGAATGATTTTGAAATTTGTTTTATTAAGCCAATTAATTAGAAAAATTTGACTACGGATAAAACAACACATGAAAAGTATTTTGGGAATAAATAAAATTCTACTGGATTTTACTAGTTTTAATCGAAAAAAATTGGGTATTTCTAAGATTTCTCAAAATTCTATACAAAAACCAAAAGTGGTCAAATGTTGTATATATATAAAAATAATGTGCAGTCTATATAATATACACTATTGATGATAATGGGTGAAAATTTTGGTTTAAAATGAAAATGTAATTTATGACGTATTTTTTTTTTTGTACTGAAATATGATGTACCTAGTTTATTTTCATGTTTTTGCAAATATTGTTGAAATATTTTGAAAAACTTATTTATTTTTTAATAATATCCAAAACCAATTTCTGTCTTTAAAATTGCTAAATAAAACTTACGGAGTGCTTCATTTTCAATCTAAAATTCAAAAATGTATAAATACCGGTCAGTTTCTTCATATTTAATATCGACGAATCATCTAACTATACATTATATAAACAGATAAACTCCAGTTTAATGTATAATATATGCGATAGTGATTAATAAATGATGTATTTTTTGCAAAATAATGAAAATGTAAATTTGTACGAAATTATCTGTATCATGGAAAACGTTATACTAAAAAATGCAAAATTCAACAGGACGTACTTCGCACCTTGGGTATTCTTCGCTTCTCGAGTGGGATACTCTTGTGGGTGTGTTCAATTTTAGAAAACCAATAAATCATTTTTTCAACAGGACGATTCTTATTCAAGATAATTTTTTGCTTAAAAATTATAAAGTTTGTTATCATAACAAAAACAATTTATTTCTTACTCGGCCAGTTTCATATTTAACTATTGATTTTGAAAAGTAAAAAAAAAAAATTTAATGAGAAAAAAGTCTTGAAAATTTTTTTTCCAAATTTTCCAAAAAATTTTTTGCGCCAAAATATTTTTTATATTATTGTGTAACCTATTTAAATTTTCATAAAGTTTGGCATAAAAAAAAGATAAATTCCGAGTCTTTTCATCAAATTTTGGCTTGTTTTTCTTAAATTTTGTGAAAACTATCAGGAATTTCGAAAAACGACATCTTAATAAATGATTCAAAAAGTTGCTATTCGTAAATTTTGGACAAGTATATAAAAACGTGCTAAGATAAAAAAAAAAAAAAAAAAATAATAAAAAAGCGTCATTGTAAAAACACTCGAAAACCAAAAAAAATTCTAAGATTTTAGCGTTTTGAATAGCTGATATTTGTTTAAACGTGTAAGACCGTGCTACAGATCGTCGCTACTTGTTCAAAACGTTTGAAAACAATCGTTTTACCTTTGTATAATAAAACCTAATAATATAATATACGGTTTGTTTTACAAACTCTTTGCGATGCTGGGGCGTCGATCGCGGCGACCAAGAGACGTTAAAAAACAAAACCGTTTCCCCCCACCGCGTCGCAGGCACGTACCCCTCCGGATCGCGGCGGCACGGCTTTAGGGGGGGGGGAGGGCGGAATCGGGGGCGGGCCCCGTTCGCTGGCCGCGCCCAAGCCATTGGCGGTGTGCCTGTTTGCCATTGGCCGACCACCTCTGCGGGGGCCACGGACCGCGCCGCCGCCACCGCCGGGGCCCGGTCCGCGACGTGTCCGCTCAGTCCACACTTGCACGCCGTAACGTTTGTTTCGCACCTTGCCGCGTCGTCGTCTCGTTATTGTAATATTTATACCGGTTTATTATTATTATTATTATTATTATTATTCGGCCATTTGATTTGTCGTGTGCTCGACGCGTTGACTTTTTGTTAGTTTTTTTGTTTTCGAACGAGAAAATATAATAATAATATCGCGTTTTGTTCGCGTATATCGCGAGTGACCACCGCCCGCCGCGCACAAAACAATCAATAATATTATTATTATGCCGCGGCCGAGTCGCGACTCGTACGGCGACCAAAAACCGCCGTACAGTTACATATCGCTGACGGCCATGGCCATATGGAGTTCGCCGGAGAAAATGCTCCCGTTGTCCGACATCTACAAGTTCATCAGCGACCAGTTCCCGTACTACAGGCGCAACACGCAGCGCTGGCAGAACTCGCTGCGGCACAACCTGTCGTTCAACGATTGTTTCGTCAAGATCCCGCGGATGCCCGACCGGCCGGGCAAGGGCGCGTACTGGGCCCTGCACCCGGCCGCCCTGGACATGTTCGAAAACGGATCGCTGCTGCGGCGCCGCAAACGGTTCAAGCTGGTCAAGTCGGACAAAGACAGGTACGCGCGCAATAGGTACATCGAATTCAAATATTATTACTACTATAATATCACCACGTATAATATCTGATGATTTGATTTCGCATTTTTTTTTTTTTTTTAAAAAAAATCTATTATTATTTTAAAATACACGCGTCATCAGAATACATCGAATTATATCTATATTATATAATCTGCGTTGTCTTATAATAATAATTAATTAATTTTTTTTTTTTTTTTTTGCGCTTTTTTCACACAGATTGGACAACGAACTGATCGCTCTGGCCAACAATTTGGCGCACATGCAACGCAACCACCCGGCCATGTCGTCCGCGGCCGCCTCCTCGTGTCAGTCGTCCCTGTCTTCGGGCGCGTCCTCCGCGTCGTCTTCGTGTTCGTCGTCGGCCGGCAGTCCGCCGCCGACAGTTCCGCACCACCACCACCGTCACCGTCACAATCACCAACACGGCATCACCACCGCGGCGGCGGCGGCGGTGGACGCGGCCGCACAGATCACGTGCACCACCAAACCGGCGGTCAAGAGACCGTTCGACATCGAGAGCCTCATCGGACCCGATCGAACGACCGCCGCCGCGGTCGCACCGACGTCGTCCGCACCGCCGCCGCCGCCGTCACCGTCGCCGGCCGCCGCGGAGGACACGGACGACGACGACATCCTGCGCCGGTTCCCGTCCATCGTGCCGGCCGCGTACGCCACACCGTTAATGATGCCGTACGGGCTGCACCACGCGGCCGCCGCCGCAGCCGCCGCTGCGGCAGCGATCGCGTTCCAGGACCAACAACAACAACACCATCACCTGCAGCACCACCAAATGCACCAGTTGCAGCAGCAGCACCACCACCACCAACAACAACAATACTTACGGTACGCCGCCGCTGCGTCTTATTTCCCGCACAACTGATACTTGTACGTATAAATATTATATTTTTTTATATAATTCGCCCCTATCGCGTCCTGCCTTTCGGTCCTGGCAGTAGTCAGATTCGGAGGACCAGGACCTGGAGAGGCTCTGACCCCGCGACCTTCGGATGAGAGAAAAAATTAGTTTTTCAAAAAAAAAAAATCATTTTACGCAAACGTCTGGATTTTTGAGTAATAATATTATTATTTCGTACCAATATAATAATATGATCTCGTGTGTGTATATGATAATAATATATATGGGTACGATGGTTTTTTGTAAATTTTCCTATTATATAATAAATCATGTTTGCCTATTATCATGTATAATACTCGTTGTCCTAAAAAATATTATATACATATATATATATATATTATTGTTTTTTTTTTCTCCCTCGTTATTTCTATATATATATATAACGGATATTTTGTACAAATATTATTAGCCATCGGTCCTGATTGTATAAAACGAAGACGTTACATTATTGTGCTTAGTGATAATTTTTATTAACGAATATACGTACTGAACTTATTTTAATTTAAAAAATATTTTTTAGTCTTTAGCATTTGTTAATCTGTGATGTAGTTTTTAACGTGTAGCGAAAATAAGGTATATTATTATACATAATTTATTTTTTGTTTATTTTTTTTTATTTTTGCGGGGAGGAGGGGGCTGTTGAAAGCACATGATATTATTATTATTGTTTATTTATGTTTTTTTTTTTTTTTTTTTTTTTTTTTTTTTTTTTTTTTTTTTAAAAAATTTTTT
>JAIPRM010009143.1:0-15114 GCA_025469315.1 Stegophylla sp. TES_Ste_2020
TCAGAATCGTTTTACTGAAGAAATGATTTATCGTTTCTTTAAAATTTAATACGCCCGTCAAGAGAATACCACCCGTCGTGCGAAGTACACCCATCGTGCGAAGTATGTCCGGCTTTTTTTTTTTTTATTACTACTAATACGACACGTATCGATGTAAATCGGTGCAATAGCAGGACTTTGCAGTTTTTGAACTGCACCCGCTTCGCAAGGTTGTTATATAGGAATTTCCTTTCACACAAAGCAGTCAACAATTTTTATTAATAACATTATTGCACATAAATATACGTATTATTGTATTATATTATATTACTGTATAATATCGTAACGGGTTTTTTTTTCCTTTCCGTAATGACGATCAACAGATAATAATTATTAAACTGCACGCGCGCGAGCAGCTGCTGCAGGTACAATATAGACTTAAAGCTTAAAATTTATGTGTTTGCACGACCACGCACTTGCAGCGAAACGAATGAAAAATTCACGACGACCTAACGTGTGCGGTTTTGAGCAAAGATAATAATTACAAAATTAACCAGGAAAGATGAAGATAATTAATAATATTTTTATCCAGGTAGAAATACGTTTTTAATGCTAAGATAAATAGATAAAAAAAAAAAAAAAATGACTACAACTTATCTAGATAAATAAAAAGATAAATTTTTTTTTATCATTGATTTATAATTATTTTTCAAATCAATTCTATACTAGCAGTATTGCAAGAAAATTGATTGTTAGAAAACTTTTGTCTGTTAAACAATGAAATATTGTCCAAACGTACTCTAGACTGTTGGAGAAAAACCGTTCAAATTTCTAAAATGTGTATACAAGTATAACTGACATACTGAATTCAGTGGTAGTTTACTGATTACTGTCATTATCAGAGATAAAAAAAAAAAAAAAAAAAAATGAAATTCGTTTTTCAAGATAATTTAGTACAGATGACAGATTGTATCGAATAAACATTTTTCAATCTATCTAGACGATTTATTTAGGTAAATATATCTTATATTTTTTTGTTAATCGTCACTACACTCGTGTACTACTACACCACTCCGCCGCCGCGAGGCTAATAGTTTATTAATTGCCAAAGATTTGATCCCGCGTTTTGCGTACATAATAATAATAATAATAATAATAATATATACGACTATGACGTATACGTAATAAAATACAAATATTGCGTCATAATGCGCGTTTTTATTTCCTCGTGTACACTTCGTCCGGACGGCGTGGCGGCTTAAACCCCAAACAAGTGTTTACGCCAAAAATGTCTTTCGAGTCTTTGGGTTTACGTTTCACTAGGTTTATCCGCCATCCACTGTCTCGGCCGTCGTGTATTTTATATATTATAATAATAAATAGAAGCGCCTATAAGTCGGCCCACGAAATGAGAAAATTGAAATTCTGCGAACAGCTGGGCGCGCTTGAAGCTCGATATAATAAAAGTCCCTTGCAGGCCCGTAACCAGACCAAATTTTCAGATGGGGCAAACCAATTTTAGGGGGGCCTTATATATATATATATATATATATATATATAAAACAATATTTATGCAATTTTCAATATTTCTTTACACTGATATCTCCTCATCAAATGAACAGAACTGTGATTTTCCATTTATAATAGAATATTTTGGAAATTTACGTAGAAATTTACAATAATACATTTATTTTAAAAATTCGAAACGAATAATACCAAGTATTAAAAATAAAACTTAAATTAGAGTTTATTTTGATAATCAAATGATGAACATTGTAGGGGGTCGCGGTCTCAAAATGACTGAGAACCGCTGAAAAGACATACCTACCTAAAAGCCTTTCTAATATTTTTCATATTCTTAGGGGCGGCAAAGATTGGGTTTAGGGAGGGCAACGCCCCCTCTGCCCCCCCCGTAGATACGAGCCTGGTCCCGTGAAAATCGTCGGTTGTCCGCCAGCCACACTTTGAACTGTTCGCCGCTGCCGCCGCCGGTGGGAAAAAAGTAATTCCCGTTGGCACTGATTGCTCTCACGTATATAATAATAATATTATAATACTACCTATATATTTTTGTACACAAACGGACAGACACTCTTTCGGTCGCTGTTTATCTTGAATTCTATGTGAAAATTATTTCTGAAATTAAAAAAAAAACTGAATTCTAAAGTATAATAAAATTTATAATCGAAACAGTGAGCTGCGTGTGTACGGAGTACGTCAATCGTCGAAATCCATTTGAATGTCACCGTTCGTTTTGCTGCTGAATAAAATATAATGTCGTGTCGTTTCCACTCGTCGTCGGCTAAAATAATTCTAAGGTTATGTAAGTTTTACGCAAGTTTTGTTTATGAGAACGCGTGTTAATGTTTTAACAAAAACAAGAGTAAAATAGTACTAACGATAAGGTAAACGCATTCAGCAAAAAATTCTCTTCACTAATTTTAGTGTTGTTCGGTATATTGTTATAATGACGTATGACTTTAATCAAACACACTATACGAATTCGAATGCGTCTGAATTTTTCGCAAAAATTTTTTTATCAATCGCGCGCGAATAATATATTTAGTTATACAAAGAATTATTTTCATCATAACGAATCAATCGATACTAATGTCAATAATAATATTATATTATACTAGGGTGACCATATTTAAGAAAATAAAATACAGGACAAAAATATTTTTCATAATATTTTGAAATAAATAAGTATTTATTACATATATATATATAACATAATTAAACTAAATTGATACTATTTAACCTAACCTAACCTTCAAATCCTTTATTCGTGTATGTTGTTTACTTTACTTTCTAAAAAAAACTTGTAAATTCATTTTACAATTATAATTTATTTATTGATATCCACAAGATTTCTAGATTTTTACATAATTTTATTCAATAATTTCATTTCAAAAATTTTAAATCAACAAGTAAGTCAAAAAACGGGATTAATGTGGGACAGACTTGAAATTACGGGACAAAAAAACTTCCTGGGAAAAGTTTATCAGGACAACAGGATGCAGAGATGAAATAAAGGACAATCCTGTATAAAACAGGACGTATGCTCACCCTATATTATACCTACCTACATAATATTTCATAGTTTTTTTAATTCCTAACTGTTTTTTGTTTTTTCCCCCAAACACGATTAGCAACTAATGATTATTATGTATGACCTTTTTTTTATTACTATTTGTTCAGTAAATAAAATGAAAAAAAAATAAATGCGAATATTACTGTGTTTTTCATACGGTACAAATACAGTATTAATATTCTCATTAATTATTTCACTTGAATTATACAGTGACGCCGATGTACGTGAGTGTGTGTGTACGTATATCAACGCCAGGTGATTACAAAATATGTTTTTGCAATAATAGATAACTCCGGTAGCTGATACAATTGACAATTTTGTTGTTTAATAACCACATGTTATAATTGTGTACTTATATGTAGGTATTAGGTATAATATTGCTTTAGTTTACAAATCCGACCACCGTTGGCTTATTTCTATTCGTGTTAATAACGGATCGATTGTGATTTGATTATTAAATCGTTTAAATCTTAATTATTGTTCGGCTCTTAAAAAACTGTTGTATGTAAATTAATGTTATATTTTTATTCTGTCGGTCATAATACATATATATATATATATGTGTGTGTTAAACGTAGAAAGTATATATAGAATTTAGTAGATATTTATCACAAATCTCGTGGATCCAAGACAATAATATACATTCTGCCGTGATTTATCGATAGACTTTGTGTAGACTTCGGATTCAAATATAATGGAACATTTATTACTCAGGTATTTTACAATTAAGTTAATAGGTTACGTTATTGAAATTTGAAAATTGATTATCTCTTTTTTTTTTTTTGTTTTGTTTTTTTTTACTCAGCTAAAACAGCTTTTTTTATTCTTTTATTATTTCGTAATGCGCAAAAAATAAATCAATGAGAAGTTTCGCAACTATATTATGACACTACCATCGATTCATTGAAAAATGATAAAATCCATTAAAATAGATCATAATAATATATCAGCCGTTTATAGGTAGGTAGGTACTTAATAATAAATTGACCAATTATACAGGTTAATATAAAATAATGAACGTTTAATTTTTACTATAATATGCACAATCAATGTACAATATACAGCAAAGTTAATATAAAATAATAACAAGTTAATGTTTTCAAGTTAATGAATTCATAAAATTTGAATCTATATATGTATTATTTAATGGACGGCCTCTAAACATTCAAAACTATTCAGGAATAAATAATATTTTCAATATTTTCATCGTGAAATTCGCGATATCTTACGTTTTGAATAGTTTTTGATTAATATTGATATTTTTTTAAAACAATAATATTATGTTCAGTGTTGATAAAAATAAACAATGCACAAAAACGATAATCGCACGCAAACGTGTGTAATTTTTAAATTAATGTTCGTTTTAATACTTATAATTCCCAAAAATTCCGAATCCTCGCCACAGTAGATGACCTTAAGAATCGCATTTCTCGCCGCCGCCGCCGTTCTTCGACCAACCGTTATTTCGACATTCGCGTTTCCTGTACGTCGAAAAATCAAACGAATAACCTCGAAATTATCAATTAATTCGGAATAATATTGAGTGTTCGACGTTTTTTACTCTTTGAATCTAATTTAATATTAATAATAATATGAGGTTTTCTGTTTGTTTGTTTGTATAGTCGCAAGTCGACTGTATAAATAAACAAAGCCGGACATACGAGTACTTTGCACGATGGGTGGGTTTCTCTTGACGGGTGTGTTTAATTTCTTCAATAAAACGATTCTGAACGAGGGAAGTTAATAATATAAAAAATAAAAATAAAAAAATGTTAGAAAAATGTCCAAAAATTTTTTTCACAAATTTTCTTCCGCCAAAATCTTTCTTATATGATTTTCTTTCTATGTTTAAATTTTCATATAGTTCGGATCAGAAAGATGATGGTTTCCGAGTCGTTTTTGTCAAATTTTGGGTAGTTTTTTCGAAAAAAATGAAGAATTGAGAAATTCAAAAAATGACCACTTTAAAGTACAATCTAGTGGCAAATCCGGTTTCAAAAAGTTATTGATCGAAACTTTTGGACAAGTACGAAAAGTTGTACACAGAAAAAAATAAAAATAAATAAACATCATTGTAAAAACGCACTAGCTAATAAACAGAATAGGCGAGTTTCAAAAATAATAAAATAATATAATACCGGAAAGATTTCACTTTTTAACGGACTGATGTTCGCACACACACAGTGAAAGCAGCGACTACAACGATGATTGTCCACCTACATAATAGTCGTCGTCGAACTCGCTATAGACTCGCTATAGTTGTAATTAATTAAGAAAGTTCGTACGCTTGTTGTAATTGTAGTGCACGAGCTTCCTTTGTTCAAAATGCTCTTATCGTGTTCATATTATTTATTATACGTATTATCGAAACACTCGTCCTCTTCACAATGTTATCGTACAATAATTATTATTATCGTTGTTTAAGTTTAATATTATGCAGTTTAGGTTTTCCGAACGCCGCCATTATTATAATATTATATTATTTTAATAGGGCACCTGTATGATTTCTTTATGCGCGTGCGTGTGCGTTTGAATTATATAACATCCAAACCAATTAAAACTTCGTGTTCGAAGAAAACGTGTGACGACTCTCACGTGGCTTTATGCGCAATTTCTTCGCACGTGATGACTCATTTGCACGTCTTCGTCACGTTTACCAGAAATCAGTGCAAAAACGTTAATTTTTATTTATATTCATCTGACGGAGGCGGCGGCGGGAAAAAAAATTAGTTACGTCCACGGGCTGTGTTAATTTGTTTATATTACAATCTGTTGTGACAACGATTATTATTAATATCGATACGTTTCAAACGTCTGTAAGTGCGAATATTCAAAATACATTTTGGATAAGCATTAGACAACGTAAATAACAGTTAGAGTGGTTTTTTGAGTAGTGTAAACAAAAAAAAAAAAAAAAAAATCGACTTTTATCGTTGTTGGAGACAATAATATGAACTGGGTTTTTAAAAATAGATCTTATAGAAAGAAAAAAAAACCGTTAGTAGACAACAAAAATAAAATAAATAATAATAATAATTAAAAACATACACTTATACATAATAATATGTTCAGAGGGTTACATGCCAAGTTCGTGAAAAAACGATTCGTCTGGTAAAATGCCATTAAGTTCAAACATTATTTAATCGTTTTATTTTATTTTTAATGTCAATTGTAAATATATATATATATTTTAACGCGAGCAACGTTTTAAACATTGTGCCTTGAACAACGTTTAACACTATGCATCAGTGGTTCTCAAACTTTTTAGGACCACGACCCAAATTTTTCTTCAAAAACCTATTGCGACCCACATGGTTTTATATATTTTGTAAATAGTAAAAAAGTAGATATTGAAAAAAAAAATAAAATAAAATTAATACTTTAATAACTTATATATTACTTTTATTAATAAACTAATTAATTGGTTTATAATGAATGTTTATAATGAATATAATTTTATAAACGTATATGCAAATGTGCCACTTCATCAATTTGGAACAGTGGAATTTGGTTGAAAACTTAAATTTTTGGGGATTTATATACTTAATTAAATAAATTTCATGCGACCCTCAGAAAATTGACTCGAGACCCACCTGTGGGTCGCGACCCACACTTTGAGAAACGCTGCTATATACATTATACTGGTCTCTCGATATAACATTCTGTCGTATTGTTCAACATAATATAACATAATTTACGATCGAAATTAAACGCGTATAATAACGTTAAGTAATCGGATCGGCTTGTTTCTTTGAATCGCTTAACACTTAAATCACGGCAAATTTAGATTTCATAATGTTTTTCGATATTTTTTTTTGACATCGGTTGCAATTTTTTTCCTCGTGACTCGAGGCCAACCCGGTGTGAATACGGTACGTACCTGTTCTCGCCCGTATAGTATAAGAATAAAATATCTTTGTGATGCACATAAGAAAATAATTAAATTTTCATAGTCATAGTCACACGTCTTTGTCTGGTGTGTTCGTCGTATACAGACTACACTGCAGTAATAATAATAATAATAATAATAACAACAATAATAGTATGCAATCTGTGACGTTTTGCAAGTACTCTGAAAGACGGAAGTATAGTCGACAGGTCTTATTCTGAACTGTTGTTAAAAAAAAAAAAAAAAAAAAGCACCAATGTGTCTGCAGCTGTCTGCAGTGCTGTCAAACGGTAATTGAAAACAAAAAACAAAAAAAACGTTTAGATGAAAAAATAAATATACTATACCCACGTAAAATCTGAAAAGAGAAAACAAAATATTTAAAATGCAATAAAAATGTTTGGTTAAGTCGAATGCGCTGCGTAACATTGCATTCTATAAAAACGCTTGTGCGAATTATTATTATTGTTGTTTATACGTATAAGTTTGTCATTACTTTCGACTTTATTAAATTCGACTGCACTACGGAATTTTTTTTTTTCAATTTTAAATCGCAATAATGACAAGGCGTGTGTGAGATGTCCGCGAACTCGACGCCTGAGAAAAAAAAAACAGAATATCTTGAGTTACTACAAAATTATTATAATGTCTCTGGTGCACGAGGAAAACGTAAATTTCCGATTAATAACTGTCCAAAATCTAAACACATGACGTGACAACTCTTCAAGCCCGTGGCCTATTTCAAATAAAAGATGTGTGCGAAAATAATAGTAGTAAATAATTAATTGGAATATCAAATAAATATCCATTTGTTAATTGGAATTAAAATAATAATTTACATATAAAAATATAAAATACATAACACACAGGTTAATAGTCAAAATATCATATTGAATATATCTAGTTCTTAATGTTATACGTGTATAATATTATATTATTATTCGATACCTGCTCCCTAATTATTGTGTAATTAACACCTCGTGTCGTTTGTAATTAAATCACTGTGGACAATAATTAGTTAATAATATTATACGTTTTATAAATTAGACAGACGGTAGGCTAATTGAGTAGGAAGACAGATTTTAGATTCTGAGCGAAACGAAGTTGCTAGTGTTTTATACTGCTAAGATGTTTATTTTTCTTTATTTCTACTTTACTTTTTCAACATCACACATTATCGAATTTCATTTTCCATCACCGCGTACATCCGCCAACCGTTTTTTTTTTGTGCTGTAAAAAACAAAAAAATCAAAAATCTCATTACGTCCGTGCTGCACGCGTGATTAGACTCTGGCGGCGACGACGTTATCGCGAACACCACAACGTGGGGTCAGATATATGACGCGTACATATTCAACAACTGTTTTGAGTTTCGCGCTCAGCAATCGGATTTTCGTGCCGGACGGACAAAATCACGTCGTCATCGCACTTGTAGTTGTACTTCTAAATTGTATATTATAATATTATGCTATCCGACGATAGTGAACACCACACGCACGTTATATCAAACACATAACAATATACGTAATATAATATAATTAACGTATGACGTACGTTTTTATCATATCAACTACCTGTGTATCATAATAATAATAATAATAATAATAATTTCCGTTTGTGATACGCGACAAAACACGCGATCGCCGCCGCGAATACGGCACTCTTGTTCGCGTTCAAAATGTCCGCGACGGAAATCGGAGCGATTTACGTGCTTTTACGGCGAGATGTGATATAAATATTCCAAAACTCATAATTATTTTCGTTTTCGTCACCTGTTTAGTCTGTGTAAAACACGGGAGTGCTAAAAAAAAAACCGTTTACCGCAGAAACGACCAATGGGGTACTTTCCCCCCACCCATCCCCCATATTTATTTATTTATTTATTTATTGTATCACGGACATATACAGTTCAATAACATAGTAATTATACATAATATATATACAACTCATTTACAAAATATAGTAACATAATATACAAGCAAAAGTCAAAATGGTGTAAAGAGAAAATGGAAAATACAGAACGTGAAGATAAATCAAAATAAATAGCAAAATGAGTACAAAGTAAAAAGCTAAACAAATATAATTGCAGTATTATTATTATTTCCATATCTTTACAATACATTTATGGGTGAAAAATAACATAATATTCTTAAGTGAAGAAGGTGATATATATAAAATAAATCTAAATCCCTAACATTATATAATTACATATTTTAAAATTAATTAAACTTAAAATTATCGAGTCCTCAATTTGATTATTTAATAACTCACTTAAAAAAAAACAACATACGAGTCATTCTTTCTATCTTGTAAAGAATTTAGATTTAAAAAACATAAAATATTATTATATTATCCAGAATGAGGAACCCTAACAATACCACATTTAAAACTAATAAATCTAAGTACTCTGTTTTGGACAGCTTCAATCAAGTTGTTAACACAAATATTATTAGTATCCCATATAAGTGTATTGTATTCCAAATGAGACCTCATAAGAGAAACATTTATTTACCACCAAATATTTACATCGGTCTAACGAATGCTTTTCAAAAAATTTTGAAACGACTAAAACTTCACGTCACCATACAGTTATAGAGTGGAATACTTTTCTATTTTTTCTCCAAAGTCATTCGAGTTATAAAACTGTTACCTATCTTTGTATCATCTGTTTAAGAGAGAATAATTTTTTTTTTCACTCCCTACCTTTTAGAATCCTTCGATAAAAAACTAACTACCCTGAAAACATTCGCTTTTTTCTTTAATTTTTATTAAATTCTCAATTGTCGATAACTTAGAAATCCATGAAAATTGACAACAAAATAGCGACAGACCGATAAATTGATTTTCGTCTTTTAAACAACGCGACGGTGTGAATAAGCCGAAAAAATTATTTTTCATCTTTCTAATTTCCTTCTAATGGTAAAAATAATAAAACTATTTCGTATAAATGTCTGTCAAAATAGAATATAACTCATATTACATAATTATTTTCCTTGATAATTAACAGGAGTTTAGACTATCTATAGATGACGTACAAAAATATCATTATTTAAAATTTCTATTTTTTGGAATCAAAATTCATAATACAAATACAGAGAGCAAAAAAAAATGAATTTGTTATAAATATTCGTTATTATTATTTATGGTGTTGTAAGACTTTACACGAGTTCAGTCCTGTGAGATCCAGTTATTGAAAATACACAAAAGTTTTCAGCACAGAGTATTAGAAAAAATAGGGACTTAAGTCCTTATTTGGAAACTCTCAGGACAACGTTGACTGCAGGCTCACGAGACGGGGACGAGACGTAGAAATCGTACGACACTATTTTTATCCCTTTTCAATATAAGGTCGACCCACGGATTTGTTTACATCGTTGACGTACACGGACGGGGGCGTGAATGGGCGATTTCGTAGTAAGAAAAACTTTGGCCTCCGCGATTTATTTTTAACGGCATACGAATCGCACGATATCGGGGTGATATTTCCCATTTAATGGTCGTCAAACGATATTAAGCCCACGCCTTTTGCGCTTGTCCGGGGGCGGTAAATCCGTGGATTGATAAATAAACCGATATATATATATATACATATATTTAGGAATATATGTAACAAGTCATGATGTGTGATTAAAAACAGCCCCTAAAAAGTGAAAATTTTCGTACCACACACTTAGTTTCCAATGGTAAGAATAATAATAAAGTCGAACACCACTCAGTATCATGAGTGATCTTCGCTTTTCGGGTGAAATACTCTTGTGGGTATGTGGAGTTTTAATAAACGATTAATAATTCAGTTGATACATGGTAATAATGGTCAATTTGAATATTACAATAGAAAATTTGTTTTTTTTTTTCAGCCAATTTTATTTACCGATGTCAACTTGGAACAGGGACGTCTTATTTTTACATTTTCAGACATCAAAATATTTTTCACATTAAACATTAACCATTTTTAAATTTTCGTTTGAGTTATAAAAAAAATCATTTTCGGAAAACTTGAGATTAATATCCTGTATTGTCGAAACGGGCACTCGGCAAGCGTCAAATATATGATATCGCGCAGATATTTGCGAACACACCGCGACGACGTCATTCGGCCAAATCTGTTGCACCTGCGAATTGTTTATTTTACGACACGCGCGAGCTCGCGGTTATTTTCGTTTGTAATATATTATTTTATTTATTATATCGCGCTCGGTCACAGTTTGGTTACGATTTGTGGAGTATATATATATTATTTAGATACGACGATTAATGCGTAATAAGTTGCTGCGCAGTTTTATAAAAATTTAAAAGCGACCGGATACCGAGTTAGGTTAGGGATTGGTCACTTCGACGGTCACTGCACATTACAACGTCACAGTATGGTGTTCATTGTTAATATTTGGACAAGATAAGGGCATCAAAATAGTCTATAAGGGCGTTGGACAGTGTTTCGGATATGAAAACAACGATGAATCATCGCATTCGGAAAACCGACGAAAAAAAACCTTTTGTTTTCCGAAATTTGTTTGGCAAACGTCGATACGTTCGTAAACACGTTGTAGAAACGAAATCTGTTTAAACGTTTTGAGTTCGAATAATTCCACGAGGTCACACAATTTGCTGCAGGTGAACATTTTCGCGTTGGCCACTTCGGGAAATCACAATGGAAAGTCACAAAAAAAAACCACGTTTTCAAAGAGTACCAGCTTGCAGATGACATTTTCGATCTGTAGTGAGGCTATTAAATTACATGGCTCTGGGACCACTCCTACACGAGTGGGTTCATCGCCCCGTTTAGAGTTTTCAAAATTATAAAAAAAAATAAAATCTATTTATCGGACGGAATAGATAGGAAATTTTGTAGCGGGTTTGAACTGGAGCATTTATGATTGAATTTACACTGATTATATTTATTGATACTGGACATTAATAATTGCCTGTTTAAACTAAATTTCCATTTATCTAAGTTCTTTGTTTATTTATCGGGTCTGCCAACACAGGAAAAAACAGTTTTCCTCGAATGTATCGCACACAATAAATAGATTTGATTTTAATTAAGTCTAATCCGTTCTGATATTTGCTCGCGATTTCGACTTTTGCGTGCCACACGCAAAACTCGAAAAGCTCGTGTTCAACGGCTGTATTATTATTATACAAAAATGACCTTGACAACGACGATGCATATATACGTATTTTACACTATCACTGTTGTATTATAGTGTACTTATACACGGTATCAGGTGGACGAAATTCATAAACGAGCAAGAGGAAAAACGAGATATTCGTTTACTTACTTTTTTCACTCTATTACTATGCATACAGCGAAACATCCCCTAATGAGTAATGGACACCTGTAAATAGCAAAGAACCTCCCAAGGGTTGACCGAGAATCGTCACTATTCCTAGGAGTGTTTGCTATGTACAGTAAAAACCGTGTGTGCCTACATAGAGACGTCTTCTAATGAACTTTAAATGAATCTTCTAACCTCTTCTAATTTTTTTCCAATTCAAGCACTGGGTAGTAGTGCCGTAAATTTAATTTTATTCATAACATTTATTCATACCCGTTGTGTGCGGGTTGAGTACACCTACAACAAACATAAATTCAACCATAAAAATCGAATAGTGTCGTAGAACAATGACATTTTAATATATTAGTCTCAATAGTATAATTTTTTTTGCATTTTAAACTATTATCATAGAAACAATTAAAATCGTGTGAAAATTTACTACTGTATCGCATTATTATTCTATGAATGGAATTCTATGTTTAATACAACAATAATTATTATGTTTGCTTGGTACCGTATAAAAAATGTTGATCATGATAAATAAAAAATAAATTGTAATTAATCTAATCAATAATAAATAATGACTGTAAGGACGTTAAGACATTTAGTTTTGATGAATTTAGATAAAATGTTGAATCTGTGTAACGACTGTGCATTTTCGTATTATCCGTCATAGATGTAGTAAAACAAAGCAGATTGACGTACAAATAATACGTTTTATAGTAACAGAGAATTCAAAATATAAAATCTTATTTTGCATAATTTCACATATTTTAGAGGTTTCTGAGTATTTCAAATTTTTTTTTTTTTTTTTGCCATAACGACGCATATTCAACGATTTTTGAGACACGTGTCATTATTATTTATTGAAAATAATCGTTCAAAATGTTAAAATAATTAATTACTAAAATGTTTTTTGAGTATAGTAAAACAGCTATTATATGTGTAGATCACTGTGCAAATCACGAAAAAGTCGCACATCATTAATGATGTATGATCTATAAATACACGGTAAACGTTGTGGTTTTTTTACTGGTCGTTTTATTCATAGTTGATAAAAACATGGATTGGACATAAACGTCTTATCAGCGGTCATCAAGTTTTATGAAATTGAGTGCTGAATGCAACCACCAAGAAACAAAACAATTTAATAAAATACAATTTATATCGTTTAAGTCATTATCTATTTTAATATTAATTGAAAATAAATAAATTAAGAAGAGTCGACAATAGTTTAATAAAAAAGAGGAATTTTGCCCATTCAAATAAAATAATATCCAAACGTAAACAAACGGCTTCAAATTTCTTATCAGTTCAGGACCGCAAAATATAGTAGCTTCATCCATATTTTTATTATCTATTGTTTTATTCGGTTTTTGGAATGGTGTTGATAAACAGTTAGTCTCGAGAAATTCGATTATTTCGAATTGTTCGAATTTCATGTAGTACCATCGATAATATTTCAAAATTCCAAGTTCAAATCGTTTTTTTTTTTCCATATCTAATAATATATTATATTTTTAAGTGCTCGTTTTATACGCGTTCGGTGCATAAATTTCAATTTATAATATAAACGTCGCACATTTCGAACGGTTTTCAAGCGCTCGAACCTTGTGGGTTATAATGACCCATTCCCGCGGTTCTTCGGTCCCTCGTGTTTCGAGTGTCATTACTAGGGCCCGGAAGTTCACGCATTTGCATGTTTTTACTGGGTGCATTAAAAAGTTGCTGGATGAGCTGCAAATTTTAATCACAATCTAACGATTTCAAAAATGGAATTTTATTTTGTATATTTTCGCATATTTTGATGCTTTTTTTACATAAATATGCATTTAACTGCATTTTATTGCATTTTGCTTGTGATATGATATATATTTTTTTTATTGATATTTCATGAAAATGTCGGGTTTTGAGCATATTTCAAAATATATTTGTTTGAAAATTTGTCTTCATAAAAACGTTACCAATTTAAAATAAAAATATGTTTAAAATATTATATTAACTATTTTAATAATTTATCATTTATTTGTAATTAAAATCTTAATCGTCATATTATGCTCGAATACTCATCTGACAAACAGATCCGAAGAAGTTATTATTTGTGGAAGAATTTCGCAGTCTCGAAAAAAAAAAAAAAAAAACAAAAAAAGCGATTTTAAATAATACGCGTCGTCGTCACGCGACTACCGCCGCCGCCGTCACATGCTACTAACCGGAAAGGCGGACGAAACGCGAGCGCGCGACATAATAATATTTAATCGCGTACTATTATAATACACAGCACCACCTTCTCCTCATCCTCCTCCGGATCCCTCCCCTCAAACACCGTATACCGAAAATATCGGTGACGCCACACGATATAATATTTTCGGGGTGGTCGCACGCCACACACACACACACACACACAGAAAGATACAAACACTTACAAACACACACACACACACACACACACACACACACACACACACACACACACACACACACACACACAAGCACACACACACACAAACACAAACAAACACACACACACACACACACACACACACACACACACACAAGCACACACACATACATACACTTACAAACACACACACACACACACAAGCACACAAAGATACATACACTTACAAACACACACACACACACACACACACACACAAGCACAAACTGCGCAGGGCAGACAGACCGTCGTCGCGGCATGTCGCGCGGGAGTGCTGTAGAGCGCGTTATTCGTAATAGTAATAGTAATAATAATAATAATAATCGCGTCGTCGTCCGAACGTATATATATATACACCATAATAAATAAGCCAACCTCGTGTGGAAAATGATAAAAAAAAAAAAAATAGTAATAATATAAAAAAAAAAAAAAAAAC
>JAIPRM010009144.1:0-15113 GCA_025469315.1 Stegophylla sp. TES_Ste_2020
ATATTATTAACTTCCTTCGTTCAGAATCGTTTTACTGAAGAAATGATTTATCGTTTCTTTAAAATTTAATACGCCCGTCAAGAGAATACCACCCATCGTGCGAAGTATGTCCGGCTTTTTTTTGTTTATATATTTTATTTCCATGAACTACTGATCTGGTTACGTTGAAGAAGTATTATTCACTCAGAGTTATTCCTTACGATGACGTCTGGTTACATTTGAACGTTCTAAAATTCTAAAAGTTCTATTCCGTCAGTTGCCTTAACTGTTGTAATGAGATTTGATACTGTGTGCATGTGTGTGTGTGTGTGTGTGTGTGTGTGTGTTTGGGTGGGTGGTACAATCATTTTGTCGCAAAAAACCTATGTATGAAATTATGTATAAAACACATTGCAATATATTATGTCCCGTGTTATAGTCGTTGAGTATAAATAGTAGGTACACAATAATTAAAGATTTTGAAATCGCATAGTTCGCAAAATACTGTACAAGTACCCGTAGGCCACGCTAGAACGCGTCTTTGAAGATTTCGTCTTCAGACGTTTTCGTCTGATGTTTACCCCCCTCCCCCTAATCCGCACACGATATGAAAAATAACGAATTGCGACGCAATGATACAGTGCGAGTACGCTTAACGCGCTACAGGTGGAGTAAATTCAAAATATATGCACGCACGCGCAAAATTACTCGTTTATATTATGTATTGAAGAAAAAAATAACGATAGAACGAATATCGTGTAATCAAATTACAGTCGCGATAATATTAATATCGAAATGAGTCGATTCATCGCTCGTGCAGCGTACAAAACGGCCCCGAGACAGTGTTTGTGTCAACTCATCCGACATTGCGAAAAACCGAAACTCAAATAAATAGCCTATAGCGATTTGGATTTCGAACGTCATTGATTCATTTCTGGGTGCCGGATGTTCGTCGCATTAATTGTCTCAGAGAGGGGCAAAGAACATTTAAAAAATTAATAGACTTTTTTTTGACAAAAGCTAATTATTATTTTACACTTAGATCAATTATTATTAGATGTTTAGTTTAAATTCATTTTATTTGTATCCGCGCGCGCGGAATCAACAATGAACACTAAATACTATTCACTAATTACTACGGGGGGAAAACCCGGACATAATTATTTATATCATAAGTGTTATCCGCTTTTTGGGTGTGATATTCTTGGTGGGTGTATTGAATTTAAAAGAAACAATAAACAATTTCATCAGTTGGGCGATCGATTTTTCCGAGTTATGAAACTTGAAGCTCTTTTAAGTTGTAATTGAAATTTGTCTCGTGTGATTTAAAGAAAAATGTAAATAAAAATTGACTTAAATAATAGTAAAAACAACAAACTGAATATTATGTAATAATCGATTTCATAATATCTAGTTTATTTACATAAAGTCTACTTAAATTTGAAGTACTTTTTTTTAATTTTTTTCGTTTTTTAGAAAAACCGATGAGAGTCTCGAAAAACTTTATTTGAACAACATTTTCATCTGGACGTAAGTAGTATTTACTTGTCCGAGGTGTTTTTCTTGATGAAAATTAAAAAAATAAATAAACAAACGTTATTGCTAAACGATTAACTTCTCTTCTCCACTCGGTATTTAAAACGTTCAAATCTATTTATTCATTACATATTATTATTATGGTAAGACTTTACATATAAATTGCCTAATGTTAGTTATTATTAAATAATTGTGTAAATTAAAATCATTCTAAATGTTGACGATTTTTGACAAAGCGATATTTTTTATAGCGAGATCAAAATCATATTGTTGGTCCAAAATTTAAAATAAAATATATTTTCCAGGGGAGGGCAAGTGCCCCCCTCCTTGTCCTCCCCAAAGGGCGCCAATGTATTATAGTGTGATCGTTTCGTCATAATCACACTCGACGCGACAACGTCGGCTCGGTAAACGAGAAACATAACAAACGAAACGCGCACAAAAACGAGTACGAGCATCACGACGCGTATTCGAAACACGCCGTTTAAAATGTCGAAATCCGAGCAGTAATAATGCTGTTTAATGGGATGCCAATGGGTTAGTCGGACCTTATTGCGCATCAATTTGCTTTTCGTTTGAAATTAATCACTTTAATATTAGTCGCACTAATTCATTAATATATTGATCAATGGTATACATTTGTCAATTATTAACAATCGAAACGAAACGATGAACACGTCAAATAACACGTATGTCAGTAATTAATTTTTCGAACATGAGATACTACGGTGGGTTTTTTTTTTTTTTTTATTGACGCCTTATAAATTCGGCGGTGGACAGGGTTACGACAAAATCTGTAGACGTCTATTCTTTTGATTGATTTGCATAGCTTAAAAACGACTTCTGTAATAGCACTAAGAATAATCATTAAAGCTTAATTTAAAATCGTTTAATAATTATTTAATTATTATTATATATAATTATTGAATAATAATTATTTTTAGTACATTGCACACAAACACTTCGCTCCTCGGGTGGGACTTGGTGGGTGTGCTAAATTTTAAAGAAACGATAAAATGTTATTTCTTCAATAAACATTTTCTGAGCGCAGCTTTCATTACGGTGGTAACAGAAATAAATATAATTAAAAAATAAACATTTACTGACTATTGTGTTACCATGGATACTATATTATATTCAACGAATGATGTGAAAATACATAATCAATATTAAAAACAAATTAATTGATTACTATCAGACTTTTATAAAGTGAACTAAAACAACGTATTCCCCTCTCTGTGCACTCCACTGAAGAAATATCTGTAGTATATTTTATATTTTTAGGTTCCATTATGGAATTGTCTCTACTTCATTTGATTCATTGTTCTAAATGTGTACTGATAAATGTAATGTTATGCGTATAATATGTTTAACAGATTGTAGAATACCTTTGAAAAAAGAAATATTTTTATGAAGTATGACGTCCAACATCCTCATCTTGATAGTCGATTGATTTATGGGGGGGGGGGCAGGGGTGTTTATACGTATAACTTTTTTAGTAGCATTATCATACCAAAGTTTTTTTTTTTTTTTTTTTAAATAAATAGATTAACACTAAACTCGTATTACGGTCGCGTCAAAATATACACGAATAATATTATTATGTCATCAAGAGGAATAATGTACGAGCAGAACACTAACCCCACGTTCCCACCACCCCTCGTTAACGTTGACGCAGGTTAATATGACACAGTAATATTAAACGCTAAAATAATGTTTAGAACACAAGAAATGTTTTTTTTTTTCTTTATTGGTTATATCAACGATTCAATATTTTGGTTTGTAATAATGATAATAATAATAATAATAATAAAACACTCAGGGCTTTGAAAATTACAATAAAATAACACAGGCGCAATTCATACCGCGTCGTCACCCCGATCTCGACATGTGTGTATATTTTATCGAAATTGTGACACGGACGGATCGATCGCATTTTATCTTGACATTATTCACGCACACAAACACACACACACACAAACACACACATTCTTTGATAATAGTCCGACATATTATTTGTATTAGGAATATCAATCGAACGTAATAATAATAATATTATGATAGATAAAAATGTTTAAAATAAATAATCACTCATTATTGTATTCCATAATATATGGGCAATACAAAAAAAAAAAAAAACAAAAAAAAATAATATTTATAATAAAAAATGACATCGAGACCGGAGAGCGTATATTATTATGTCCAGCGAGTCACTGTTGTACTTGGAGCACAAGTGTATAATTGCACAAGTGCAAATAAACGAATACATTATTGTCTGTTAAACCGGGTCCACACTAAAGCAACAAATAATTTCTAAACGTCAACAAGTGTTTCCGAAATTGCTTTTGTTTCCTTGGAACATATTTTATAAACACGCTGTCCACATCACATTTTCAATAATAACACACTATAGAAACACGTAGCAACTGGCAACACGCTGCTGGAACAACATTCTGTCCTCACTGATAAACTTATCGCTATTGTCACTAACCATTTTTTTTCATTGTTCGGTGGAAACATGTTTCCCCGTGTTTCGATTATAATCACTTTTGATTGGCAATGTCTTCTTTTGGCATTTATTTATTTATTTTATTTATTTATTTTTAAGAAAAGTACTTTTCATAAAATTTGTCAACTTATGAATTAACAGCTACATGTTGCAACTGAAAAAGTTGCTGTTTGTTGCTTAAGTGTGGACCCGGCTTTATGATGTATACGTACGGGGCGCGCAAACATGAGATCACGGAGTATCGCTCGATAACAACAGGTTGTATAAAATACACGTGGTACACCGGTATACAACAGACTCGAATATTATGTGTGTGATATCTCCTAAGAGTCCCGTCGATGTACCCCCGTCGGCGGTCGTTGTGTGGGTGTATGATACATAATAATAGTAATAATAATAATAATAATAATAATTATAATATGATATAATACAACGAGTAAAATGAAAAAAATCGTCTATTATTTTTTGGCACATAAACTATACTTCGATAGTGTTTTTTTTTTTTTTACGAATTAAAAAGAGAACAAAACAAAACCCGTCACGCGGTGGTAGGTACACTTAGGTGACCGGCGGATCGTCGGGGGAACGCAGGGGGAGGGGGGGGGTGAAATTCAAAAGTCATCACTAATAAACTATTAAGGTTAAAAATCGATGCCATCACGGACTCTTAGCGGCCAGCATTTCTTCGTCATCGTCGTCTTCGTCGTCATCGTCCTCGCCCTCGCCGCCTTCCACCCCGTAACCGCCCCTGCCGCCACCGCTAGTCACCGCCCCCGTCGCCGTCTTGTTGCTGTCCGGCGGCGTTTTCTTCTTCTTGTTCTTTTTCTGATGTTTGTTTTTCTGAAACGCCAACAGTTCGATATCGTCCTCGTCGGTCTGCGACGAATACTCCGCGCTGGTGATCATTGACTCCACGGCCACGTACGACGCGGAGAAACCTTTGTTCACGATCGTACTGTCCGTCTCGAACCGGATCAACAGGGCGTCGTTCATTGATATCACGTCCGTGGGGTTCTGAAAACGGAATGAATACATAACGGTGGTGGTCAACAATGTTCGCGAGACGCACGGATAAAAATAAAATCAGACCGAGAGCCAAAAAAAGTTGTTTTTAAATTCATTTTTATGTGTATGTCATTGAAAACAGTTAAGGCGAGCAACTCACGGAATAGAACTATTAGTATTTTAGTCTAAAAGGTTTAAAAATAATCGTTACTATGTTACAATGGAATTTTGTAAGAATATCTGCGTTTTGAAGAACCCAAATATCAATTAATGTGGGACATATAGCACAAAATTTAAAATTAATCTTTTTGGAATGACATTTTCTTGTGAATCATTTTAATTTATGATGAACGTAACCAAATCCAAATATTTTTCATATTTAACTAAAGATCATCTTAAGGAATTACTCGATCATACTTTAATGTAACTCGATCAAAAACTCATGGAAATAAAAGACATAAAAAATATCACAACAATAATACACGTTTAACGTTATGTTAAAAAAGTTTTTTTTTTATATACTATGTCAATACGAATTCAAACTTTATACTTTTAAGGCCATAATTCAAAATTTAAAATAATTGTGATGAATAAAAAAAAAAAAAAAAAAATGTTATATTATTAAATAAGATTATTATTGTTTTCGCAAAATAGAATGAGAGCCACATGCAACCACGACAAGAGCCGCATGCGGTTCGCGAGCCACAATTTGGTCACCCCTGGGATATAAAATATAGGTATACTGTAGCGAAAAGTCAGTTTGCCCAATTTTAACGACGACGACGACGACAATATAATAATAAAACAATAAGAGGGAAAACAATTGTAATATTATTGAGCCAACAATTGAAAGCGATTTGGTGGCGACTCGCGCGTTTTAATAATACTCACGGTCGGTCCGCAGAACTTGCCGAAGAACGGGCCGCTAGTGTCCAGACTGCTCCACACCTTCACGTAATCGTACATGCAGTCCTTTTCTTCTTCCAATTCGAACGTCAAAAAGGTCAAGTGCACGTTCATGTCGGGTTTCGCTTCGATGGTCCACTCGCACGTGGTGTCACTGTCGTAATTGAGATCTCCGTAGTTGGAATGCGAATAAAAGTGTTTAACGTTGTTGGTCGCTATCAGTCTACCGCCGCAAACTAAGTGAAAAAAAAAAAAAAACCAGAACACAAGTTGTTTTAGCCAACACAATATGCACGGACACAATGAATTATAAATTATAAAAAACCTGGTCAACAAAAGACTATAGAATAGTGTCAAAGACCAAAATTTAATACAAAAAAATGTTGATCACTTTAATTTTTGTAAATACCAATCATACACTCCCAACACCGTGGACGAAATAGTTTTATTATTATTATGTGGAGAGAAAGACAATTTTTATTATGGAATTCTTAAAATAAAAGTCTACGTTGTCATTTAAAAATTATTTTTGGGGGCTCATGTCATCAAAAAACCACCTATCTAGGTACCTAACCTGTGCTCCGGCGGCATCACCAGCTAGAGCCAAGTGATCTCACAATATTATGCGTAGTAATTTATACACACCCGTGCTATGAGTGGCCAAGAATCCTTTGCGTTGTACCGAAGCGTCGCTCTTGAAAGCCAAGTAAAGCTGATTGGACGAGGACACGATCGGATGCGGGGTCTTAGAGCCGCAAAACCGGCCCAGCGTCGGCGAGTCGGGTGTGGGCCCGTCATAAAACGTGATGTGGTCGTAAGCGCATTCTTGGTGGGGTTCCATTTCGAACGTGTCAAAGAGCTGTAACAAACACGTGTACACAATATGGGTAAAACGTTAAAGTCACAATGGACATAAGTGGTGATGTGGAGGGGTGCAAAGACTTGTATAGAATGTAATTTCACCAGAGCAAACCCTTTAGATACCTATTTTTTAATAATTTTCACTTTATTACTTAGTTGTCTACAAAAAAAAAATTATAGCATTTTAAGTGTATAATATGTAATATAAATTTAATTCTACAAAACTGAAAATATTAATGATAGTGTTTGAATTTTAGCAAATTTTGTTTTTCAATATTATACACTCTAGTACAAAAACGTGACAACTCAAATTTGATTCTTAGTGTTATACAATTAGAGCCCCCCTCCCCCAGATAAAGGATCCAGGGATGCTTGTGCACCCTTGGCACCCCCTGTGTACTCACCACTTTGATCCTGTGACCCGGCGTGGTGGTAAAGTGCCACACGCAGTCCTTGCGTCCCGGGTACGAGTCCGGATAGTTCGGGCTGCTGATTTCGCCGTGCGGCGCCGAGATCTCGTGCTTGCACCCGCCCTCTTTGCAGTCGTGCCGGTTCTCGTGCAGGGTGAACCCGTTGTTGCACGTGCACTCGTACGACCCTGGTGTATTTCTGCACTCGTGCTGACAGCCGCCGTTGTTAACCGCACACTCGTCCATGTCTGGCGAAAAAAGTCGAGTCAGTAATAATAATTGTTGTACTTCGAAATTTTGCTCGCGCAGAAAAATACGATTTCAAATTAAAAATATTATTACTTCGTTTTATACGATGTATACGTATTATGTGCACGGTTTAAACGACACCGGTATATTTTTATATAAAAGCGAATGTATTTTCGAAATACAATATTTTGTTCGTGTCGAACATTGGAAAAAAACAAAATTGGATTGAATTCATTGATCGAAAAGAGAAAATTATTACATTTCGGCACAGTAACATTGTACAGTACCTACGAAAGCTCCTTATTGTATATAGTATATGTATATACACACCCTGGTGTCCCAGTGCGATGATTTGACAAATGTAATAACTTTTGCTCTTATTAATACATTCAATTTTTAAAGAAAAAAAAAAAAAATTATTACTACAGAAATAACATGTGACATTTCTTTTTTTAGGACTCAAATTTTTAAATTTTAAATTTTTTACTACAGTTTGGAAAAAAATCAAATAAGCAATTTTGTAAACTTGAATTTCAGAAAAATTTTGTTACTTCAATTTCTAACAAAAATGAATTCGTTAATATCACCAATATATTATCACGTTTTCGAAAAGATTATTAAATTTTTCGTTAACTTAATAAATCGTAGAAAATTAATGGATTAATATCTTCATCAGAGATTTGAACACCAATATTTTTCTGAAATTCAGGTTTACAAAATGGCTATTTTGAATTTTTTTTCTAAATCTATAGTATAAAATTTTCGGATATGAAAATTTGGATTGTGAAAAAAAAAATGATACGTTATCACTGTAACGCAATGCTGTAGTAATAATTAAAAAAAAAAAACAAAAAACTTAAAAATTATTAACAGAACCAAGTTCAAGTGGTACTAACCGGTGAAGAAGACTGCGGCGAATCCGGTCTTGTGCACCGAGCTGTCCGACTCGAACTCCACGCGCAGTGCGTTCGCTTCCGAAGTGATCATGGACGGCGCTTCCTGGCCACAGTACACGCCGTGCTTCCGGAGTTTATCCGATCCGATTTTACTGTACACTTCCACCCGATCGTATTCGCATTCGGCCTACATGAAACGCGCGACAGTAAAAAAATTAATTTTTCAACCTACTCGATCACAACAAAATACATTATAATAATATATGTAAGGCGGTGAAAATCACAGATCTAATCGTAAATAATAATTATTTCGTTCTCTCTTCGTCCATTACCTGATGTAACTGCAAAAGAAAAAAAAAATCAAAAAAAAAAAAAAACATTAATTTCATTCAATGCGTTCTATAACATAATATAGCTTACGTTGTTTCCTTCTAAATCGAAATGCGTAAAGTTCAACGTGATTTTGAACTGAGCCGGCGCTATTATTTCCCATATACAACTCTTGTTTCCGGGATACAAGTCGGGAAACGAAGGACTCGTTATTGTACCGTTGGTCGCCTCGATTATGCCGCCGCAAGCGTCTAGAACATGTTGTTACAAGTTACAAGTTACATTTACATTATGATCATTCACGCTCGTTTATCAACTTATTTATTTTTGTTGTGCACATTTTTTTTTTTTTTTTTTTTTGAATTCAAGGTTAGTCAGTTAAAAATGCGACAGTATTCCTAGTGGAGTGCGCATTGTGCTAAAATATAGATGTACAATCTCCCTTTTATTATAAAAATCTAATTACGATTAAAAATAAAATAAACAATATATATATATATATATATTCAATTAAAAAATGCTTCGTGGGTCACTGATCACCGATCGAAAACGGATTGTATATGATAAGTTAGGGAGGTGTTTTGGGTGTCTGGATCCACCCCCCCCTCCCCCATTGAACCATATTAATTGAAATTTCGATGATCATTGAAAAAAGAAATCATTTTAACTAAACAATAGTCTTTATTAATTCAGAAATATATCATTGTAAATAAACATTGCCCACAATTTTATGAAATATTTAACATTAGGTTATCAACAGGAGTTAGAATATCCATTACAAATTATAATTGACAATAATTTATTATGATATAGTAGAAATCAAAAAACAAGATATCTATACAAAACAATAAGTATTGTAGTTCAAAGTCTAATGAAATTATCGTTATCAATCTACAATTTAGGTTAGGTGAACATTTATTTTAAAGTTACATGTAACATATTTATGCTGAAAAATCCTTTGTAATTTTTAGAGGAACTTAAAACATGCTTTAAAAGTTTAAAATATTGTCGAATATGTGACGCAAAATTTTATTTATGTACTACGAATAACGACGTTATAAAAATATTAACTCAGAGCAGAGGCAGTTAGATTTTGCTACATGAAATTTTTATTCAATGAATTCTTATATGTGTCCATTAACATTGATTATAATTTTATATTTAAATAATTACAGTAGAAATTTATAGGTGGACAACCCCGTTGAAAAAATCCTAGTTGCGCCACTGTATATGTGACTACTTAATCAGTCGACGTTGTAAGCAGAAATTTATTCAATGTTTGATAAATTAATTAAAAATATTGTAACAACAAAAAATTTATACGAATAAAAGTTTAAGAATTAACGTACCAGTTGTGTGTTGATGATATAAATAATTCGTGTTATTTTCATAAGAAAATGTATATAGGCTTAAATAATTTATTGTCGTACACATTAATATTATCTAATATTCAGTCATTTGGGGTTTGAGCAGGCATTTAAAATTCATGACTTGTGGTCGTATGAGTTTACTAACTTTGTACAGACTGTTTGATCTGTAACGTGATAAAATGGAAATCTTTTAAAATTTAGATAAAACTTTTATACATTTTTCAAAAAATATACTCCTACAACATATTATACACTATACATAAATATAAGTAATGTTAAAATATATATAAAATCACACAAATAATAAAACAATATATGATCAGGTTGTGAAAATTAATATGAGATACGGTTAGTAAAGAATAATTATATAAGTATTTCAAGTGATTAGATTGAATTGTGAAATCAGCATTTATACTTTGTAAACTTGGTGATAAGCAACAACGCAGGTTAGGTTAGGTTAGGTCGTGTAAAGTAAATTACTTCAAAAAAGTCAACTCAACTTATATAAATACTCCATGGGTATCACGATAAAATAGCGTAATAAAAAACAACGAATACAAAAATAGCGACGTCAAAACATTGAATTACAAAAACAGCGAATGGCCAAAACAGGAAATAAAGAATTTTGAAATAACAATAATTATATTTACTTTATTACTTGTGTACCTAATTTGGGTTAATTATTTTATATTTTGTATATTATATATGTAGATATTTGATAATACAACAATGATTAACTGACATAAATCATGAAATCATTATTGCGCTGAGTGAGATCTAAAATGATTTAGTATTATTGTGTAATTTCGATAATGATTGTTCTTTCGTTTAGTTAAAAAACCCAATATAAACCGAATATAACCTATATTTATCTCTATACATATATTTTTCGTTTTTATTATTTTTTTTTATTTCGACAATAATTGTATATTTTAATTTTTCATATACTTTTTTCATTTTAAATTTCAATTAACTGTAATTTTTAATACAATATAATAAAGTACCTACATATTATTTTCTATATTTTGTTACACATTCAAAAACTATTAAAATTAAATAATATAATTAATTAACAAATATTGTAATACTGGGATAAAATAAAACATATATTGTATGACGTATTGTTATCTTTTATAATATTTATATATTTCATTTTATAAAAATTGTTTATTCGCTGTTTTCGTTTCGCTATTTTGTCTGTAACCAACTCCATGCTATAGAAATATGTATAAAAAAGAGGACTTTCATTTTTTCAATGACGGACGAAAATCAAACGATTCGCGAGACACGCTAAAAAAAAACTTACTTCAGCAGAGAATATAATATAATGAAAATGGTTCAGAAGGACATAAATATTTTTGTAAGCAGCGTGAAATGAAAAGGGTTTATTCCCAAGGTGTAGTCTAGTAAATCGCGTGTCGTCGTGCTAGCCCTCGAAAGTTCATGATATATTATCCCGAGACCAGGAACGACAAAAAGTGATATGTCGTGCACTATATTTCTATATCGGATGCGTGTTTATTTATTTATAAACATTTTTGAGCCCAAACTTACGTGTACTTTTTGTTGTTTATTGACCAACTTTAAATTAGGGTTCGTCTGCGATTTTACTTTGGTCGACTTCCGTCCGCGTTACCCTAAGAGCATTTTGATTGAATTCGAACGAGTTCTTTACTCGACTTACTTATCATGAATTAATTATTTACTTATTTACGACCGATTTTCTAACTTTTTCTATTTGTCTTGATTTTTTTTTTTTTTAATTTAGATAGAAACAACAGTAAAACTATAAGTTTTAAACTATTTGTTGTTTTTTTTTTTTTTATATATATATACATAAAAGTTAAATTTGCATATTTCCACCGGACAATAGTTTGAAAACAGAGAACAGACAAACGTCTCTTACATCAGTATTATTTTGTAAACTATTAACCATTTAAACAATTACATACATATTTATGATAAAAACAAGTTTAATAAAATAATTATAGAGAAAAAATTATCGCCTAATAGCTAAATAGGGCGATACCAAATTGAAAATTGTATTTTATGTATTTTATGGAAAAAAACTTTGATGGAATTCGGAATAATCTGTTGTTAAAAATATTTCTTAACATAATTAAGTTCACAATTTGAAATTAAATTACTATAAATATCACACATTGTCGATTATCTACAGAAACAGGGCTAATTTAATTAAACCAATTTCAAATTAAGCAGGTATCTCGTTAAATCAATAATATAAAACAAAAGCATAAATTATTTCAAAACATTTATTGTTAAATTAAAGTAAACGCGTAAAATAAATACATGTTTCTCTGATTAAATTAAGTCGGGGAAAGCTTGACTGGCAGTAGATTAAAATTCCATTCTTCTTAAAAATATCGCTGCATCAATTTAAATATTAATTATAAATTATAATTAATATTATGAGAATAGTTTGAATTTGGGAAATAAAAAAAAAAAAACGTGTAAAATTAATTTAATAACAATGACTATATTATTGGTAAACAAAAGTGCAGAAGTTTTTAATCGCAAAAAAAAATTGTGTATACAAAATGATTAAAAAAAAATTAATAAACTTAAAGTATTACTCTTATTCGAGTTTGTACTAACGAATTTCTTAATGAGAATGAAAAATAAATGAACCGTTTTCTGTTAATTAATTTTACTCGTTCTAGCTGCTTCATCTGGAATAAACTAACACAGTGAACAACGAGAGTGTTTTAATACAAAACGAAAAGGAAAGTATAATAATACTTAACTGTTGAATCCCCACTTTTCGTACGGTTTTAGTTTTTAAACCAAAAGATACGATTAATCCCCGCAGACTAAATCATCCGATTTCGACTCGACGAAAACAAAACTGCGTATGCATAAAACTGCTACTACTACACTATATTATTGTAATATCTGCACAAAAATTCAAAAAATTTACTACGTTTAACTTTTATAACTATTACTATTGTATTCGAAATGGCAAAAATAAATCGATAAACCATTGGTGGTTTCCGACCTTTTTAATTCTACAACCCCCTTTTACATTTTTTAAAATCTCATACCCCTGTGAATTTTTAAAATTCTCATCCCTTTTTAAATCAGAGTATAGATCCTTTTTATTTTTTTTTTTGGTGAGCCTTACTAATAAGTTATACAAAACAATTATATTATACGTTAATATACAACTATTGACTTTCGTTATTATTTTAAAAATTATCTATAACCAATTAAATGATTTTATTAATATTATTAAATATATTAAAACAGAATTAATAACGCTAAATGTAAATAATATTTATTAGTTGAACAAAAAAAAAAAAAATCTCATAATTTCATCATCACTATATTCCCCCCCGTGCAGTGTTTATATTCCCCTCTAGGGGGAATTCCTTCCGGTTGGGAAACACTGCATAACGCGATACACCAACAGTATAAGAAAATATCAAGTGTTTATGATAAAAAACGTATTCAGTCTTCGTTTCGAACCATAGAGTAAGGAATATATCATATAGAGGGGCCATACCGTATACCGTTACGTATGGTGAATTGAAGCAATCAAATGAAATACCATTTCGAGAAAAATAAAATTATTTTTCTTATTTGGTTGGTACAACTTTAAATTTTCAAATTATCATATTAGATAAGATACCTATACAAAAACAATAACATTAATTTTAAAGTATGATAAACAGTTTCTTATAACAGTGATCCGATTGAGCAAGGGATACAATATTTCGATACGGTAATTTGATTCTTTTCAATAGGTCACTCTAAGCGTATTCAATTTCAATGCTTCATTTGAGTATACGTATGGCCACGGGTTGCATCATCAAACCGATTGTCAATTCCAGAGTTCAGCCGAGTACAGTTAGATTAGGAACAAATTACAAAATGAAACTCGTTTTTCGCGCCAAGGATTCCAACGCGTTGTTGAGCCACCAAGACACTTTCACGGGGATTAGGTTTCAGACACATCTTTCTCGTGGCGAAAAATCACCGTGTTATGTACAAGATACAATAAATTATGTACACGCTACGTCAGGGGTAGTATATACACTGTCAACGGCTTACTGGTGTACCATCGTGAGAAATATAAGCCACGGTGGCGATGTACGCAGTGAGAATTTCATATCAGTGTACTCATTTGAATTTTTTTATTTTTCCATTTTCTTTTATCCGACAGTCGTCGTCGTTGCGAGATGGTCGATTTACAAATTATTTGGTTTGTACTCTTACATTGGATCCAGCGGAAATGATTTCTAGGACAGGTAGACCAGTGCTTGAATTTGAAGGGGATGCGCAGGGACACAGAGCTCCTTTACTATTTTGTAATATTCTAATTTTAAAATATATAAGGATATGAAAAATAAGTAGATAATAGTAGATATATTAGTATTTTCTAATAGCTTTATAAATGTCCTCTTAAGGAAATTATTTAGTTTTGTTGCGGTAATTTGCGGTTTATCATTTTAGAACTTGTATTATACATTTATTTATTTATTTGAAGAAAAAATGAATTTCATAATAAATAAAACTAACTAACTACAAATAAATTTTACTTTAAATAAAACATTTAACATATTATATTGTATTTTATCTTATTTTAGGTAATAATATTTTAATTGAAAATCAAAACATTTTGATGAAATTTAAATGGTAATATTTTTAATATTTACAAATCATATTTATTAAATAATAAATAATATAATGGGAAATCAGATATTGATTTAATTATTTCTTATTAACATTAATATTGATTTTACGAATGTACAATATGAAAACTGAACCTAAATTTGAAGTAAATATCCAAAAAGCCGGACATACTTCGCACGATGGGTGTACTTCGCACGACGGGTGGTATTCTCTTGACGGGCGTATTAAATTTTAAAGAAACGATAAATAATTTCTTCAGTAAAACTATTCTGAACGAAGGAAGTTAATAATATAAGAAAAAAAAAAAATTTCGAAAAATATCCAAAATTTTTTTTCACATTTTCAAAATTTTCTTGCGCCAAAATCTTTTTTATAGGATTTTCTATCTATGTTTAAATTTTCATAAAAT
>JAIPRM010009145.1:0-15113 GCA_025469315.1 Stegophylla sp. TES_Ste_2020
ATTTTTCGGCGAAATGGGACTTGTTGAAATAAGATTCGGCGAAATG
Source organism: Stegophylla sp. TES_Ste_2020 (assembly GCA_025469315.1). NCBI lineage: Eukaryota > Metazoa > Arthropoda > Insecta > Hemiptera > Aphididae > Stegophylla > Stegophylla sp. TES_Ste_2020. The sequence goes on from JAIPRM010009145.1 coordinate 47, forward strand.
GGACTTTTTTTCGATTCGTTTAAAACCTGTTTTTAAAATTTAAAAACCGGTTTCGGCGAAATGGGATTCGGCAAACTGGGACTACACGGCTGTTAATACCAAAACCTCTAATTTATAGACAAAAGATAACTTACAAGGTTTGTAATACACTGCTTCACTAACTTAATATAATAATATTGTTTTTAACATAAATAATTTTATGTTTTCTCTATAGATTTTGATGTTGATAAGTATATCACTGAAAACTTTATCGAATTAGGCAGTGGTGATCAGAAAGTATTATGTACCCAAACGTTGTATTGATTTTTGGGGTCTGAAAAAAAGTGTACCTAAACTTATGTTTCCAACCGTTCTCCCGAATCACAGGTAAAAATATTGTTTTGTGCCCAAACGTGTTACGGCCCAATATTTGTACACCCATCCCCAAAATTTTTTTCCCTAGACTTTAACTGCTAATAAAATGAGTTATTAATAAAAAAAAATATGTTTCATATTCTGATTGAAGCGAAATAAATAGTTTTTTTTTACAATTTTATTTAATTTTAAGCGGTAAAATTAGTATTTAGTAGTAAAACTAATCCAATATATTTGCCCGACAACCTAATACATAAGAACTAGGTTTAAAATAGTATTGTAAAGAGATAATTGTTTCTTAATTAAGCCTCCACACCTGTGTTTCATCCGACAGGTGTCCCACTTTCAGCTAGTATAATATAAAAAAAAATACTCGTATATGATTGGTTCCAACTTAAGTGTGTTATCTATACCATAAATCGTGGCCGATAGTTCGATTTCGATAGTGAAATGAGACCTAACCATGTATTATAACTACCTTGGTTTTATCTGAATATTTGTAGTAAAGTATATCATTGAATCAAGATAAATCATAGAATCGATGTGAATCACTGAACACAAATCACATTAAACTGATTTTGTAATTTAACTGCGTGGCAAACCGTAAGTACTTTTCATTGAATCGATAAGTTATACATTTATCAATTATTATTATTATTATCAACAACTATACAAAATTTTTGAGTCAACTTATTATAATAATTATCTTAATGATTAATTTATAGTGATTTTCACATTGCAATGAATTCAATATTCATCAACCACACAGAAATGCCACATAATTTAGATGTATAGTTTCATAGAAAAAAATTATGGTTTTGCGACATTGACGGATTTGAGAAAATGAAATATCGGATCGGTTTTATATCCGCAATAAATATCGGGGGGGGGGAAATATTTTATCACTACTTTCTTAACGAATATCATTTCGTATTACGTATATAGGTACTACTTAAATACTCAGGACAGTGTCTAGGGGTAGGACACAGGGACAAATGTCCCAAATTCCATTCGAAGATGGCAACTTCAATACATTTGTAAGGGCGGCAAAAAAATCAAAATAAATAAATAACTACTTTTTACTTTTTTACAAGCACCTAACTTAAATGTAATTATTTAAAGTACTCTTTTGCTCATTTAAGGCTTGATTAAGTTGAAACAGAAAAAAAGGTAATCACTTTTTTAAGTGGACGACGAATTTTTGTGTGCCCGTGAGGTATAACAGATAGGCTCTATCATTATACATAGCACAAACCATAGTGTTCAAATAAAAACGCTATTAGAGAATAGGAATATAAATAAACCTTAAACTAATTAAATCGTGCAATTCCCGAAAAAAATAAGAGTTGTGTTTGTTTTCCCCCCTTTCTTTGAACAGTACTAAATGCGTATAATAATTATTTTACTAATTTTACATTGGGCGTAGAAATTGACCTTTTTCAGCCCTTTTAGCGGTTTAAATTCCCGCTTACTACTCTAAAGCCGAATATGTTAAAACGTTCATTATGTGACATTTCAATTTTTAATGCTATTCTTCTCGAGGGTTGGAATTAATATAAAGCGTTTAAATAAAGTTATGAGTTTTTTAAATAATTGAAACTTATTGTTAGCTACTTTTGGATTCTGTACGAAACGAATAATATTCCCAAAAATATACGTAACAGCTTATTAAATTTTCATATGCCAGTGGTGGCGAACCTATAGCACGTGCGCCAAAAGTTGTTTAATTTTTTTTTTTTGGTCAAGTTGGATCAAAAATTAAAAGCATGTGTTTGTTCGTTCATCGAGATTGTGTTTATCGATTTTCAGATTTTTAAATGATTATTTTGTCGACTATCTTTCCACATTTATAAGAGAATAGCTGTCGCGTATATTTACACCTATTTAATATGTGATTTGAACTTAAAACACAAAACAGAAATTAAATGCTTATTGTACAAGATAGCCTAGGGCCTAGACATAGATAACAATTAAATTGACGAACGCAGTGAATACAAAAAATAAATTACACCGACCGACTGAATAAAATGAAACGCCGTAGGTGGTATTCTATCCAGTAAATTCCCGTCACTGTTCTAATTTTAAGTGAAAAATATAAGCTTCCATTTAATTGTTTAAAATAATCTCTCTGAAAAAAAAAAAAAAAAAAAAAACGAGTAAACATATAAATGGCCAAAGGAAAGTTTTAATATTATAAGTCTCGTACCTGTGCGTTTGTGAAAACCGAGTTTAAAACGGTGTTGAAAAATGTTGTAATTTCGCTAAGTGTTACTACAATATTATGTGATGCTAATGCATATCATTAAAATGATTAAAGACGATCGATTAAAATATATTATTTCCAGTGATGAATAATGAAACTAACATTTTTTAGTCCATTTTAGTTTCAAGTTAATTCGTGTAATTTTATTGTAATTGTAAACATAAAAACGAGTTTGAAAAGTTCTCAGTTTTTCAACCATTTTTTTTTTTTTTTTTAAGTGTAATTTATTTTCTTTATAAATTATTGCTAACAACACAGTGCAGTTTTTCCATACAATTTGGATACTAAGAAAAGTCAAGTCTTCGTTTCTGTTACAACAAATTTTTAAAAAAACATAAAACAAACTATCTTTTTTATATTTTTGGTACACAAAAAAACTATGGTAAATAACCACTAATCCAAATATAAATGTGACATTATGGCCCCAATTAGTATAGAATAACAATTATCAAAAAACAGAATTCCCAAATAATTTTTACTATAAAATACTTATTGATCATGATGGATAAATCAGCCGCAAAAACTGGTGGTTTTGTAATGACTATGAAAATCAAAAACCGACATTTACTTTATTCTGTCAATAGGTTATTTTTTTTCATCTTAGTGGTTTCACATAAAATGTTTACCGGATACTGATTTGTTCACTTATTATTATGCGAATAAAATTTATTTCACACCAATATGCAATTAAATCAATTTTAACGCCAATAGGCTGTAAAATTTATTAGCTGTAATAAAGTGACTGTGTAAATTATAGTGAATACACTTTATTATTTATGGAATAAATGTCCGATTTAATTTACTATTTTATTATTATTTTATTTTATTTTGTATTTTTCTTTCATAAAAAATATCACAACATTTGACAAATATATTATATTATGAACTTTAATACTGACTATAAATATAACAAATAAATAATCATTAACCTGTGATTACAAAAAACCATTGATGTAAACTGCACCTATTACGTAATTGCATTATAATAATATTATATTTTATGTATTTTGTACTCTGAACGAGATGTATGTGATCAGGGGTAGATATTAGGAAGGGGCTGAAGCCCCCTCCTTTTATACCCTGTCAATAATTTAAATTTAAAATGTGCAATATTACATTGTTTACTACTTAACTATATGTTACTTAAAGAAATATAAAAATATAAAAATTTGGTGTTAAGTACTATAATAAAAAAATTATAAATTATGATTGAGTGAAATCATACTTCAGTTAATGATGATGGTCAATGATCCGCAGTCTTTCACAATATATATATATATATACACACATAATATATATTTTTATGGAAACTATTTTTCTAATTGACAACAAATTAGTATCAATTTATTTGGAAATTTTTTCTCGTATAAAAAATACTGATACATAAACATGATTCTTAAAAAAGTTTTTATAAAAACGGTAATTATTATCAACAAAATAGTAGTAATGAGGTAAATTTGGCAACTTTTGACACAAAAAAAAAGGTATTTTGAAAATATCTTGTTTTTTTTGTCTTTAATTTAAAATTTTTGATTTTATGAGCTAATGACTTAATAAAACCTTGTTTACATCTACTTATAACGCCCATGAATCAATCGAAAAAGTTAATAAGTAATTTTTTTTTTTTTTTTTTAAGTTGTATAAATTAAGCAATATCACGATTTCTTTCGTTTAAACCCAAAATAAAGTTGAAATTTAAATTACTATCAATATTTTCTATCCATACAAAATATAATTGTAGATATCAGCTCAGTTAATGATTAATTTTTCACGAGAGATTTTTAATTTATTGTTACTGCTCAAATTGTAGTTAATGTCAAAAATGACAGATTTCACAATACTGAAAATTTATTATTATATTTTATTATATTAATCATATTTTAGGTACAAATCTATTTAAATTTGGATTTTTGTCAAAATCAGTTGTCATTTTCTAGTTTTAAAAGCATCGAGTGTCAAAATACTATTTGGTCAAGACAAGCTCTTGTTCCTACGTTATCTGTACATACATATATTTAAAATTGTTGTACCTAGCCCCTCCCTTTCATCATTCCTAGATCCACCCCCGTATGTGATATATGAGATTGTATGTGTACTTTAATATTTCAATCCACGCGATCGAATACGAGTAAAAATTCAAAGCTCGTTATAGTTCGATATCATTTCCTCAATCCAAAACTGCAGAGTATCTAAGTGTAAAGTATCATTTAATTTAATCTAAAAGCCGCACGCGCTCGAGCAGAGTTCTACTTTTAGGTTATTCTAAAAACAAAACCATTAGGTAATAGTTTTGTAATACACTTTTTACCAAAAACAAATAGTACTTACATTTTTGCAATATATTTATAAATTGTATTTGAATGGTCAATTAACAAATTGTTGTTATACAAAATTTTAATTTAATAATGAGATGATAAGCGTTTCATTATTGTTACCTTTAACTCATTATTTGAGATTTCTACAAACTTGAGCTTATTGTACATTCATGAACACGTAAGCTGACTTTTTAAAGGCTTAACCAACCGGCAACGACTCTCCATCAAAAAATTGCTCGTTAGCATAAATAAAATGAAGTACAAAAACCTCTCTACTGGGCAAAACTTGAATGTAACTATATTTTTACTATAATTTTTTTCTTTATTTTCCAAAGGCCCAGACGTATATAAATATATTAGCGTTATATGGAGGTTAACAAAGAATAAATTTTGGGGAAGTTAAATTCGAAAAAAGGTAATAAAATATTCATAGGTAATAAATGTTTTTTAAGTAAATCTTGATATTTTATCAAGTAATTTATGGAATAATTGTTGGAATATGCTAAAATATATTGTCATTTAACCTACTTTAATTATCAAAATTATTATCTAAAACTAAATAAAAAACGGTTGTCTGAAAAATAATAGCAAAACATTAATTTTTTCGCGATGTAATTGAATAAATCTCGAAATAACAAAAAAGATAGAAAAAATCAGATGTACGGCACCTATGTATTTATAAAGATAACAAAAAGAAGAACGAAAACAAAAGAACACGGTAGTCTAGAAAACAAAGATTTAGCTTAAAATTGTATTATACTAATGTAATATTCTAGTTTCGTTCATTCTTTTGAGATACATTTTCTACTTAATTTATTAGAAAAACGCCATTGTTTTGGTTAATGATCGAATCCCAGTAGAATCCGTGGCATATCCGAAATTGTTTTTCCGAAGGTACGCTGAACATGCATATCAAATTTCGTCCTCTACTGAATTCCGAAACATTCCCAAACCTTCCTCCGGCACAGACGAATATAAACCATAAAAATAATAAAATACGCGCGCGTTATTATTCCGGACGAGAATAAATCGGTGTCATAAAATATTAAACAACACTTTATTTTATTTTGGAAATTCTAATAATTGAATCATATTATACCTACTTCTCCCAAAAAATAAATAAATAATATTCCATAACAATACACAACGATAATGCCATAATGATCGTTATAAGTATACCACTTTTATGCTGTACTAATAGAAATTGTGGTGTTTATAATCTCCTTGTGCCTGCTAATTAATTCATAAGTGATCAGATGGACGAAACTTTTTAACCAATCATTCTGAAAAATATCACGATTACGGACAAAACTGAAAAAAATAAAACCAGTAAGGTAATGGTAATTCAGAGATAAACGAAATACGAATCGGCATGTTTATTTTTGAAATTCACAAAGACAAGCCGAAAAAAAAATAATTTCACTCAGACCACCACTTAATATTTGAACTTCACTCTCATAGTATACATAGTTGTACATTATATATTTCTATTCTTTATGAAATACACGACATTAATACGATTTTACCTTTTAAAAACACGGAGACAAAAGTCTTGGTATATAATTTATTTTGATATTTTTGCTAAGGCATCGGCCAGGCAGTGGCGTATTTGAGGGGAGGGCGATGGGTGGATCATCCCCTCCTTGGGTTTTTTTTTAATCGCGATGTAATATTATACATTTATAGTAGTTATAAACGTTCATCTACCGTGGACCATTTTTCAAAAAAAAAAGAAAAGGACGATTTTACTGTAATTACGTATTTATATTTTGATACTTGTTAACTAATAAAAGTGAATAACACTTAATTCAAGATTTTATTTCGAGTGAAATTAAGAAACACTCATTAAAATTTCTTCAATATATCATTGATAATTATAGTTTATTCAGTTTCAAAATTTAAATCGCAAATAATAAATAATCATTTATTATCATCTATGAATTAAACAAATTAATGTACATTATTTTTTGTGAAATACCTATTTCATTTATAAATTATAAATTTATAATAATAGATATGTATTAATATATTTTCACTTTTGTCATAATGACGAATTATTACACAAAAATGAGTTATATATTACACATTTTATGAATATAACATGGTTATATGGTTTATTTAATAGGCTTGAGGAGACTGAATGTGTGAAACAATCAGAGGTACGACTAGAGTCAAAAGTTTGGAAGGCAAAGAAACAAGCGTTGTATTATAAAACTGATGAAAAACTATTTTAGACTAAGATTTGAATTATTTACAAATTGGTTTAAGGAGCTAAAAATAGATTTATGGAGCTGAGTTCGAACGATAGTATGATGTGTAAGGACAGATCACCCTCTCCTTGGTAGAGATTCAGATGCCACTGGCTCCAGGTCACAGAACATTTTCCCAGTATCTCGGTTGATTACCCCACCCCCAAAAATATAATATTCATTGTTTGAAAAAAAGATACAATTAATTGATAAATAAATAACGTTCATTGCAGAACGTTTCTACGATTGACTCACTGGGTTCACGATTAAAGCCGTATCATCATGATTTTGTGTCCGGACGTTACAAGCATAAAATGTCCGCCAGGCATAACATAATTTGCACATGCTTGGATATTATGTTACGTGTACTCGGAAAATGCAGACTGAATGACCTATAATTATTTTATAATCTGACGTGACCTTTAAAGTGAATAGAAATTGATTAAACTCAAATATTACAAAAGTGCTTTTTGTTGTTGTTGTTGTTGTTGTTGTTGTTGTTGGAAATGTCGTCAATACATTTTTGGATTATAAAATATAATCGATGAACATTTTGAGTAACTAGTACTAAGTTTATTGATACTGAAAATTGAAATGGAATTCACAAAAATCTGGTTGACAGAAATTACTGTTTTTACTCAATTTTTCCTTACATTTGGAACCAACTCTATTTAGGTATACCAAAAAGTGACCTCTCTTTGAAGTGTATACCGAGTGTAAGAAAATAATTATAGCCACCCACAAAGGTTACGAGCAAAACTTTTGGACCGTTTTCATTTCACAGAAAAAGTGTTTACAGACGTACATTAAAAAAGCGAAAAGCGCACGTCATTGCCGAACCAAAACATTCCTTGATTCGCTCAGGAACTAAAAATAAATATACCGCTCGTGACTTTTTTTTTTTTTTTTGCATTAGTTAGCAATTCATCGAACCCGGCATATATTTCTAGCATTTGGATATAAATAATTTATCGATTTCTAAGCAACAGGTCGTTTATATTGGTCGTAACCGAAAAGTACGACAATAATGCTTTTTCGAGCTAAAAAAAAATCAAATGAAAAAGTACGTATTTAATTATCGAGTGATTGACAGGCTAAAAACATTTTCATGTTAAAAAAAAATCATTGTACTTGTACAACCAATATAGTATATTGTTCGCTACATTCACAATCAAATATTAAATGAAATACTTACTTAGTGCTAGGAATGAATTAAGGTAGAAAGCTAATGGCCCAACACCACTCCTAGTTCAATAAATTTATCTGTTTAATATTTTTAGAGTACGCATTATTTACATGAATTTACATTAATAATTATGATAAAAATAATATTGAAAAAAATTATTTTTTTTCAATTTAAATTAATTTTAGAAAGAAGCGACTTAATTATTATTAAAGCGGCTATCAATATCATTTATATTATATACGTTTCACATATATGACACAACATACCATTATATTATTTTATTTATTTATTTATTTATTTATTATTATTATTATTATTATTATTATTTTTTTAATTAAGATAAACACAAATAAACGTAAATAATATTGAAAAATAAAAATAAAAGTGAATAATATATGCGAATAGATGAATAATTAAATAGGAAAAAATTTCAAATTTTCTTAAAAAATAAAGGGCGTCCTTCAGGACTAAAAGACATGTTTTTCGTAGTTATTCTACTGCTTAAGCAGTCGCTTAGAAGAACGTGACTAGCAGCGATTCCTCTGTTCCCAAACCACAAGCCGGTAATTTCCCATTGAGTTATGTCATATTATTCTGTGAGTTATGGTATATAAACGGGTTGTAAACTCTCTTCTCTTCATCGACCTACCATTGTCATTCGTTTCCAATCGTCAGTGGCGCAACCAAGAGGGTGTTTTGGGTGTCTGGACACCCCTTAAACCATATTTATGGAAATTTTATTCAATAAGCATTGAAAAAAATCTTTTCAACTATACAATTATAACCTGAAACCACTATTATTTCAGAGATAAACTTGAAACATGCTTTAAAAATTCATATCGTTGAATAATCATGTAACTTACTTTATAGTAATTATAATATGTTAATACTGTATTACTCTATGGTGTCGAATTGTCGACTCGTTAGTGTGACTTATAAACGGGTTACTTACGTCGAATTTATAAATTTTCCCGTCTAACGTCTGAAAAATTCTTCATTACTCATCCGTCATATGCACTCGCTAACAAAATTCTGCGCTCAGAATACGAATGCAGAAGTAAGGTAATTAAAAACTATAAATAATTGCAAAATAATTAAATTTCTAACTACGAATTGTTATACACCTAAGGTCTATGACATAGTTTATAGTTATTTCTGTTTCATTACTTAAATCCTTAACTTGGTTATATTATTAAAAATAAAATCATTTCTAAAAAGTTGTTATACATTTTTCCTATAAAAACAGTGTTTATTTACGCATTCATATTTGTTTTTGTTTATGTTTTTCTACAAAAATGTCATGTGTGTTTTTACAATGTATAAATTAAGTTTTTTTTAATACCTATTATAAATAAATAATTTTTAACTTAATTTCTAAATTGATTTTACCTGCTCATTTAATCCATTTATATTTTTAATTAACTTGAACTTGAGTATTTTTTTTCTAAAACAGCTCGACTTCAATTAATTTTAAAGAGTTGGTGAACTTACCTTGTTTTCATTTTGAGTAGTACTCAGTAAAATTAAAAAATTTGAAGTTTCGTGATATCATTATTGTATGGTTTTAACAAAAAATGATCATTATAATTTTGGTCAGTTAACTCACTGACTATAAGGCTATAATTAATACACAAATTTGATAAATTTCATAGTATTTTAAATTTAATTACCCGCTAAAATAAAAAATGTTACCGTAACTCTTTTTCTATTATAATTCTACGAGTATATTATTTATACGTATACATATACATATTATAATATAATGTATATTACATAATGGACATTTTTATCAAAAACTAACTCATATATAGCCCAGCGTTTCAGTGAGTAGACTAGTAAGTTGACTGGATTGTAAAATATTATTATATATATTATTATAATGTATACTTAATGTTGAATAAATACAAATTAAAAATATTTGTAGTCCTTCCCCTTATTAAATACAACAACAAAAAAATGATGTTAACTTTAATTTTAATGATCTTGGGAAAAAAATACAATAAATAATACACAACGATAAATAAGACTTATATATATATATATATATATATATTTCATTTATTACGTAACACAACGGAAAAAGTTCTACGTTTCCGGGAAACTTCGAACTCCCCCCCCCCAAACCCACTAAGATACGTCATTAGTATTACAAACCATACTATAACATTACTACGGAAAGTAAAAGTGTAGCAGCGTAATATTAAAGCGACTCTAAATTATTTTTGTAGTAAATTTATACGTATTGAGTATTAAAAATAAAATTCAATTTTTAGATCCGTAAAGTAATTTATGTACATATACTTATGCAACAATAATTATTAAGATAAGATTTATGGCACACAGAAAAAAAAAAAGCCAGACATTCTTCGATCCTTGGACAGGATCTACTTAAGGAGGGTGGGTTTCATATTAAAGAAACGATATATCATTTTTTCAATAAAATAATTCTAAACAATGTACAAGAATATCATTGTCATTTTATTTTGAATATGTTTAACAATTAAATAACATAATAATCCATGCAGGTTTAATTATTTGTGAAAACGATAAAGTTTACTGTATTTTAAAATGTAATGTTCTTGAAATAAAAATATTTATTAAGCAAATTTCTACGAAAATGTATTATAAAGATAGAAATGACATGCAGAATTAGTATTGATAAAAGAACATTTTAAGCGCGATTATTAAAATTCATAAATATTCAGGTATAAGGTTTTGATTGAAATTCCGTTATTTTATAAAAAAATTTAAGTTTCATTACTTAAACTTTAATGAATAAAATAATATAAAATAAAATAAAATAATTTTTGAGATCATAATATTAAAATTATTATGAAAATAAACTTAAAAATTAGAAATATCGTTAAGAAAAGAAAAAAATTACTTCTTTAAAGCACAAATGTTCTTATGAAAACATTCATTACTAATACTAAATCGAGCACTTTTTCGGTTAGAATAAGTTTTTCCACGCCTAACAATAATAATAATAACGATGTAATAATAAAACAAAATTTTATAAAACCACTAGCTTCTTCGCTTTACTTGAAATCTGTAAAAAATTTTTACCATACTTTTTTTTTTTTCTCAAATCGACCAATTATTTATGCATTACATTGTCGAAAAAAAGGTAATTTTACTTATATTAAAGGTTCTCGTATGTCGTATAATTATTTTCTAAAAAAGCACGACAATCCCCTAAATCCACAACTGTTTTATTGTGCGTGGGTACTACAATATTGTGGAGATATAACACTGACGGATCTAAAGGAGGGATAGTAACGGAGACAATAATTATTGTTTCCCCTCCCTCCAACTATCAATAATTATTACAGCTATTTTCCAATTATTTAATGTTTCATAAGACTTTTTCACATGATTGGAAGCCATAAATGGTAGTGAATAGTTAAATTTACCGGAGCATACGAATTGCATCCATGAATGATATTTGGTCCTAATCGCGTCCGTGGTTTTTTTTACGACGTGTACGAATTGCGTCCCAGTTAATAATAATAATAATAATACCGACAAAACTAATCTGCAAAATTAGTAAAACTAATCCGGTTCGACTCAACATAAATATCGACAATGAACAAATAAAGCAGTTACAACAATTCATATACCTAGGAACCAATATAACAGAGGATGGTCGCAGCTAAACAAATATAATCTCCAGGATAGCAGAGGCGAAAAGAGCCTTCCAAGACAAAAGCCTCATATTAACTACTAATAGTGACAGCCTGGAGATAAGGAAGAAATTCCTAAAAAAGTTAAATTTGGAGTGTAGTGCTTTTTGGATCCGAAACTTGGACAATAAAAAAAAAAAAACCGGACATACTTCGCACGACGGGTGGACGGGTGGCTATTTCTTACAGATGCAATATTTAAATAATTAATTATTAATAGTACGAATTTAGTAATAAACCAATAAAATATGTTTTAATTAATTAATAAACAAATGTAACAGATCCCGTAGATCGTAATAATTATTAAAGGCAGGTAGGACTTTAATTACACCTAAGTGCTTATTGTCAACTGATTTGTCTTTATAATTACTAATATAAGCATTTAAAATATTCATTTAATGTAGAGGAATATGGGGAGAATTAACACCTACGGTTCATCTTTAGGCAAAATAATTAAGTAGTTAAAATTGACCAGGCTCTTGCTTGTCAAAAATCCAGCTCTGGATTCGCCACTGACCTCAGAATATTGAAGTCTGGTATAGTAAAATTGAGTGGATGAAAAACAGCGTATATCGACACATACGGTGGTTCATAAAATGACTTATAATGTAAAAATTTAATTATTCTAGCTGATAGCTAATTCTCAAACACTCCAATCCGTTAAGTTTACTAGTTTTAAAACTTTCGTAGCAATTTTTCAAACGTTTGGCTCTGACAAAAACTGGCCCGAATGCGCCTATTTATTGTCGTCTCGTAATTCAAATTAAACGATAAAATCATAGATAACACTAAACGCGGTTTAAATCATAAAACTACTTTACAAATTAAAAATAAGGTTTTGTGTCTAATCTGTGATAAAATTGTTACTTTACTCTCTGTGTAATCATGACACGAGACTGCCATTAGACTATACGTTCTTAACCGTTTCTGGTTCATGGACCCTTTTCAAGTAAAATGTTTAACTACAGACCTCCTCCCCCCAAAAAAGTAAACAATACATTTTCAATTACTTTTTAATAATAATATTAAGACTTATCTATACCAGATTATACGTATACAATACATAGTATATACAATAATTTATTTTATGTTAAGAAAAATAATTTGCACCATGTCTTTGTCGTTTTCAGACATGGTTAACAAAATATGAATTCTTACTTATAACTAGAAACAAAAAAAATATAAATACATATAATGTTATGACTGGTGTGTCCCGTTGTCATCTTTCAAGTACGTAGCAGAATTTATAAGAAGTTATTACTATTAACTATGTTAATAAATTACCGGACGTATTTGATATTATCAAAATATGAAAAACCGCTCGTACTTACGAAAATAATAAATATTATGTAATGTGTGTGTATAATCATTCAATAAAGTTCATAGAACAAATTTATAATATAAATATTACAGTTTATAATTTTAGTCTTCATCCATCGCATAATTTGAATTAATTTCAAACAAATTTATTTTTGAGTTACCTAAAAAGAAACACATTACAGCCACTTCATGAACCCTCGAGTAACTATCTACGAACCCCTTAGGATTCCATGGACCACCGGTTAAGAGCCCCTGCATTTGAAGGTGACTGCTATGTTGTCTCACGAGTTAAACGATTTTTCACCCGCGTGTGCGTCTCCTCGAATGATGTACTATAATCACACAATGTGATCTTGCATTACAATATATATATATATATTACTTGACCATAGAGGTATATTTTATTAATGCGTTTGAAAAGTATGCATTATCATTTTTGAAGTATACTATGATATAATTAATATTTTGATTTCTTAAATTTAGTTAGTACATACTTTAACAGGTTATTTTACACAATTTCGACTACACATAATACATGCAAAATAACTTCCGGTCGTTTCGAAGTCATGGCCAACAACGTGTCACATATGTGAGACACAATTTCCTGTGCGACCGACTCCCACCGAAGCCACCACCGCATAGCCGTGATTGATACTCGGAATTTAAAAAAAAAAAGTCACCATCGTTGTTAGTACAAGACTTATAAAACGTTAATTTAATAATCCTTTTTACGAATTCGCACTAAATTAACAATGTGAGTGAAAAATAGAGCAATGGATTTTCGGGAATGCATCGTTACCATAAAAAAAAAATAATATTTGTTTTCGCCGACTATCGTTTCGGCCAACACCAAAAAAATGTTTTAATTTTCGCTTCCACCTAAGTATTACAGGTAAGCTGGTTCGGTACGACTCGTGTTCTCGGTAATCAGCATTAACAGCAAACTTCAGCAGAAAAGCTAACAAATTTAAAATCGTTGTTCCACGCCTATTCCAATGAACAATTTCATAAATCTGGCTTTATTTGTATTTTTAAAAATTTCAATTCAAAGTGTGCAATCAAATGTATACATAAAAAATTTGGACATTTTTCTAACACTTATTTTCTCATCTAAATTGTTTTCCCTTTCTTTATTTATTAGATGAAAGAAGTAAAGTATAGACAAGAAAGCTGGACATACTTCGCACCACAGATATTCTTCGCTCCTCGGGTCAGATACTCTCGGTCAGATACTCGGTGGGTGTGTAGAATTTTAAAGAAAAGATAAATTATTTCTTCAATAAGACGATTCTGAACGAAGGAAGTTGATAATATAAAGAATAATAATAATTGTCATTTTTCAACCACCAAGTGTATCTGACCTGTAGAGCGAAGAACATCCATGAATCATCATGCAAAGTATGTCCGACTTTCTTGTCTCTACTTTACTTCACTTTACTTTTTTTTTATTAATCTAATAAATAAAGAAAAGGAAAAAAATTAATGAGAAAAAAAGTGTTAGAAAAATAACGAAAATTTTTTTTCACATTTTCAAAATTTTCTTTGGCCAAAATGTTTCTTATATCTATCTATGTTTAAATTTTTTATGAAAATTAAATCAAAAAAATAATGGTCTTCGAGTCTTTTTTGTCAAATTTTTTATAGTTACCCCCCCCCCAAAAAAAAAAAAAAAAAATGCTAAATTGAGAAATTTGAAA
>JAIPRM010009146.1:0-15112 GCA_025469315.1 Stegophylla sp. TES_Ste_2020
TAAAAAAAATATTGAGAAATTTGAAAAATGACCTCTCAAAAGTACCAACTAGATCCGATTTTGGATCTATAAAGTTACTGATCGAAACTTTTGGACCAGTGGTTTTATACGAAAAAGTGTTTACAGAGAAGAAAAAAAAAATAAACATCATTGTAAAAACATAAGCTTCTTCACTAACGTTCAGAATCTAAAAAATATTTAAAAACAATGGTGTAATTTCATCACAACATTACATTCGTGACCTAGGGTTGATCACCTGAAAAAGAGTGATGATATTACAATGTTTATTCTGTCGTGTTGTTCAGTTCAAATTTTGTGTTCGTACACTTTGTAACAGTTTTGTTTAAATATTTACCCTTTAAGACGGATTGAATTATATTAATTTTTATATTCCTCAAATACTCGTCAATTGTAATAAGAGAAAATTACATCACTACATCACTAAACAACTTATATCATTTCAGTATTATATTAAAGAAATTATTTATCATCTAACCCGAGAAACGAAGAATACCCGTGGTGCGAAGTGGTGTTTAAGTCCAATGTGTATTTATCTGTATGATATGTAAGATCAATGTACAATCACATAAAAATTAATTAATATTGTTTGAGTGACACTAGTACTTATTATTACATAACTTATTACACAAATTTAATCATTTAGTGAATCACAAATAATGAATTGGATATGGATTTCGTTATTAAATAACAATTGTTAAACATATTGACAGTTACTGTTGTATATAATTTGAAGCTCCACTCAGAATCAATTTATTGAAAAAAAAATGATTTATCTTTTCTTTAAAATTCAACATACCCGTCAAGTGTATCATACCTGAAGTGCGAAGAATACCCATTGTGAAGTATGTCCAGTTTTTTGAAATTGGTATCATGAAAATTTAGTTTACAGCATGTTTGGACTTTTTTATTCAATTTTTTGATAATTTTTTCTTGTTATTAGAAAAACTATTGAATATTTCGAAAATGACCTCTTGAAATTTCCATTCAGATTCAGATTTCCAATCCACACGTCATATACTTTACGAAACTTTAGGAAGAGCATATATTATATTATGTAAAAAAGTATTCACAGAAAAATATAATAGTAAAATAAATAAACGCCATTTTTTAATTTATTCAGAATCTAAAAAGAAAATGTATAACACTCGTAGAGTCAGATGATTTAATAGATATAGAATTTTATAGATTTGTGGAAAAGTGCTCATTTTGGCAGTGTAAATTTGTGTCTATCCACAGCTCATTATCCAAAAGTGTCCATAGTTCTTTTTCATAAAATAGGCTAATGGTAGCTACCTACGAAGATAAGGACGGATAATGGATATGCACAGGATACATCGAGATAGATAAGTATTCTTATTTCGTTGATGACAGGATATTATTGCGAAATAATAACATTTCATTGCAGTTGTATCTAATTATATAGTCCACATTGCACGAGGGAGCTCAAATTCTGGGATTCTTTGAGTGGGGTCGTTGATGAGGGAGCTATTAACCACGTTTCCGTCTCTTAAACTTTTTTTCCACATGTCGACCTGATTATCTGTTATATTCTCGATTGCCCAAATCGGATGTCTAGATTTTAATCTTCTGTTTGAAGCTTTATTTATATCGTTAAAAATTGGAAGATTTGTTGAGCTTTGAACTTGTAATAATTTTATGGTTGCTGCATATATGCGAATTTCTGATGGTACTATATTTATTTGAAAGGACTGGGAACATTGCACCTTTGTTGAACAAACACAACCAATATAATTCTCATTGTATTATTTAATTCAACATCAACTTTCCTCGTATGAACACTCTTCTCTCAAACTGGGGCACAGTATTCTGCAGCGCTATATACTAATGCTAAGGTAGAAGTGCGGAGTATATTTGTCCTACATCCCCAGCTTGTTCCAGCTAACTTACTGATGATATTATTTCTAGATTTTAACTTGTTTTTAACCCTTTTAGATGTTGTTTGAAAGTTAATGTTCTATCTAGCTTGATTCTTAGATATCTAGGAGCATCTTCTCCTTTTATATTAACTCCTTGAGTCACTAAGTTGAGTTTTCTCGTCGATTCTCTATTATTTAAGTGAAAAGCAACGGAGGTCGTTTTTTTAGGGTTGAGCGTTAGATGCCACGATTTGAAATATTTTTCAACGATGGATATAATGGACATATCTTCGTTCAGTATCTCCTCCAGTTTTTCAAACGACTCAGCCTAAGCTACTAAGCCCACGTCATCTGCATACATGAATTTACGTGATGTTGCGCTTACAAAATCGGATGTGTAAACATTAAACAGTACTGGGGAGTGGGGAGAGGACAGATCCTTAAGGGAGGCCATTTTGTAGAAACTTGTAATTACTCACTTTCTCATTAAGATGTACCCTGTATTTCTGGTCTGAAAGTATGTTGTCGATAAGCCATATAGATGTTTTACACTTTAATATTTTCGCTAATTTTAAGAGAAGGCCACGTTTCCAAACAGTACCATATGCGCTGGTTAGATCTAGGAAAACTGCCCCTGATTTTATTTTATTCTGGAATCCATTCTCTACATGCGTGACCATAGTCAAAACCGGCTTACAGCAGCTTCTTTCTCGTCTGAAACTCGTCTGTTCTTTCAGTGTTTTTCAATTTGTTCTAGTATTCTTGTTAGGACCACTCTTTCGAATATTTTATACACCTCCGACAGTAATTATATTGGTCTATAACTCTTTGAAACGTCTTCTGGTTTTCCCGGATTTAAAATTGCAATTACTTGTACACATTAAATATTGTTAAGTTGCCAATTCGGACATCTGTTGCATAATTATTGCCTTTAACCCGCACAATGTTACAAAATAATTTCTTTCGGTTGATATACGTTGCTAATTCATGGTTTTCATGTCCAATGTGATTTATCATATCAAAGCCAATAATCTTTAGGTGATTTATTTCTTCAACTGGGACATGAGCTTTTGATGCAAAATTTACAATTCTCACGGGGACTAATATTCCGCATACTACATTTTTTTACGCGGGACCGATTGTCCTAAATCCTGCAGCTATACAATGACAGTGTAACGAATTTGATGTCACGTGGTTTGAAAATAATATTCCTACCTACGTATTTTTGCATTATTTCGTACAAAAGAATCAGTTTGCAGTATTGTTGAGAATTTTATTTTCAAACCACGGGACATCAAATTCGTTACACTATCTTTGTGTAGCCATGGGTGGTTAGCTTGAATAGTCCAGAATTACACAATGGATGTAAGAGAAATATGATTCGAAGGGTTTGAGAAAATGCAGACAAAAAATTACAATAAATACTATTATCGATGTGATAGTCGGTTCTCATAGTAGAATGCGATCCACATGGTTATTGTTTGATATTACCTTTTTCTCGACCTGATTCCACATTGTGTTCAATACACATGTATTTCTAAAGGAGGGTCTCCATCAAAACACACGGCCGTACGAACAGATCCGAACCATTCGTACTCATTGCGGACACGTTCACTATAGAAGCGGTAACATCAAAAGAAATTAGACTGACGTTCGTACGGCAGTGCGTTTTGGTGGAGACCCACCTTAATGTAACGCTGTGGTGCAAATCGTTCGCTTACACTTTCATTTTCTACCTGAAAATCAACGACTCATTTGTATACAGACAATCTGTCATTAACCTAAAAACGAATGACTCGTTCGCTCACACAACAAATTTTATGTTTTGAGATATCGGTAAATATAAATTATTGAATATGAAGATCACTATTAGGACAGAAAATACCCATGGACATTAACACAGTTACTTTTTACAGATTTCATCCTCATATAGTCACATCCATCAAGTAAAATTTCAAAACTGATTTAAAAATTAATAAACAATAAAGTCATAAATTTAAAAAGAAAAGAAATGATAAAAAAAAAAAGGAAATAAACTGAAAAATATGTTGAAAAAATATAAAAGTAAAGCTATTACCTAACAGTTTAACTTACATAAAAAAATGAACTTGAATGCTTTCATTCGAAATTAACTTAATTCTTAATTATTACAATTTGAAAAAAAAAAGATTGGTATATTTAATATGTAACTAGCACATTAAAACGCATTATAATGAAGTGTGAAAAAATTACATTTAATAACACTAAAATTTTTAATCGCGCTTGTGAAAAACAGTTGGTCTTTGGTGAGAAGGAGAATGCGCTGTTGTGCTCAAGCGAATCGATAAAAAGATAAACGTATAGAAACAAGTTGCACCTGCCATGTTACCATATAGTAAGATAACATACACCGTAAGTTAACATTCAACTTTAAATGTCAATAACAAAAACTTAAAAATAACGAAGCAATTCAATTATCTAGGTTCAATAGTAACAGATAAATAAGAAACGAAGTAGAAATAACGGCTAGCATTCAATCTGGAAATAAATATTTCTAGGGTCTTGCAAAATTATTTGACTCACGATCATTAATGTCCGATTATATATTACGCTAATATAACTTGAAATTACGTATGAAGATAAAATTTGGCCCTTACGAAAAATTGATGAAAGAAAACTATTAGTTTTAGAGAGAAAAATACTAAGAACAATTTTTAGACCGTTAAAGGATATGTTAAGTGGGGAAGAACGAATGTAGGATAAGAAAAATTATGAATTGACGATTTAACTAAAAAGAAAAAAAAGAAAAATTAATTTTATTATTATTATTATTAATTTATTAACGCGTCTAGCCCTACAACCGTTATTTTTTATTCAAGTTTTATACGTTATGGTAAAATTGTAGTAATTCTATGCAATGAATGCGAAGAGAATAGTCGCGTGCAAACTCTAACCTTTCTTAAAGGTGCTCACACACTGCTGCGATTGGGGGAGCGGTATTATAATAGTATTAATATTATAATAGTATATAATATTATATAATTATTATAATAGTATTTTAATTGTAATAATGTACTTATTTAATAAATGTAAATCTATACAATAGATAGATATTATATAATTTGATTCACTGGAAATAAGTTAATTTGGTCTGTGGTGACACATATTTAATTATTATAATATATTTATAGTATTCTTAGTATAGGTACCATCTTTATTACTTTTGATAATATTAGTGATTTAAATCTAAAATGCTATAAAATTATCGAAAACATAATTTATGACAGTAGATACTGTAGGACATGACGTGTAGGAAACTTAAAAATAATGGCTTTATTCTAGTAATTTATATTAATATATTAAATAATTACATACAAGTACACAGATGCACCTTTAATACAACAAATCGATATATATTTATTTAAAGGTTCGATTTTTAGTTACACAATATTACATATATTCATTATAGTGAAATCATAGTGTACAATAAATTGTACCGGTCTGCGGGAGCGGTAAAGTAGAACACGCTGCGGTTTTTGAAAAACCGCGTTGCGATATTTTACCGGACCCGATTTCCCGCTTCAGTGTGTGGACATATGCGATTTTGCGTTTAAATATTAATGTACAATTTTAACGCTACCGCTCCCGCAACCGCATCAGTGTGTGCGTACCTTAACCTAAGCTTTGTGTCGACTGTTATTGTTCTTTATATTATTAACTTCCTTCATTCAGAATCGTTTTATTGAAGAAATGATTTATCCTTTCTTTAAAATTCAATACACCCGTCAAGAGAATCCCACCCGACGTGCGAAGAACACTCCGACGAGCGAAGTACACAATTTTTATAAAATGATTGTATTTATCATTATTAATAAGGAAGTCAAAAAGGGGATCGGGTATTTCTATAATTGGCATAGCATATTTATTTTTTATCGTAGAGCGCTAGGGATGCAACTGATGGGTGGAGGGTATATTGGTGTGTAACATACTGAAATTCCCCTCCCCTTTGTTTTAGTTTACAGTCGTTGCCAGATAAGTTGACACACTGGCGATGATACTTTTCAGTAGGTGTAGCCCAAACTAGTCGTGATGGGTTTCAACTGCGTGGTGCGCGTCAATCGCCCCAACGATTTGTTTATTTTAAAATAAAGTTTGTGTATAAAAATAAATGACTTTGTTGACAATGACGATATTAATAGATTAATAAATTAGTGTGATAGGAAAATAATAGAATGTACAAATATAGATGGATATTGGACAATGGATATTCCCTCATATTTTATGCTAATATTGTGTTCGTGTACTATTTTATTAAATACATAGGCTATAAAATAGATACCTATATAGATATGTATTGTGCTTTTTTTATATCTTTTTACAGATTATAATGTACATAGATGTTATTATTATTAATTAATATGATTTCTACTTTTTGTTTTAAAATCACACAATTTTAAATATATTATCAGAATATTTGATTATACATTAATAACGTAGAGTCAGTTTTAAAATATTTTAAAACAATTTTGTTGGTTTATTGATATATTTTCGGTATTATTCTCCAAAATTAATGGGATTCAAATTGGTATACGTATATTAATTTACGTATTATAATAAATAATACATATTATTATATTATTATATTTATTATTATTATTATATTATTATTAGTAATATTATCACTAAGACAATTAATATAGGCATACCTACTTGAAATGTGTTAAAATGTATTGTAGGTATCTATCTTCAACATTGCTACAACAAGAGTAGTAGGAAATAGTATACAAATTTCACTCTTACATATCTTGGGCAAGTGTAAATTTATACAAATGAAATAACAATCGTTGGTGCAGATTCGGAGCTGATATTGCAAGTGTACAAAAAACGGGGTGCTGGTGTAACGTTACATTAGCACCGTCATTTTGAAAATACGTTTTGGCCGTGTTAGAGTGATGTACAAATTTGGGTCGTACGATTACAAATTTGTACAAATGAAATAACAATCGTTGGTAAATTATTTTTAATTAATTTCCAAATTGGTGGTGCTAATGTAATTTACCTTAGAAATATATATTTTTTATTATTAGCCGCTCCCATTGCAAAATCCCGTGTATGCCACTGGTCCATGATATATATAGTTTACAGTTAACGTAAATACTTATATCGGCGGTTCCGAGTTGCGTGCGAAAATCGTTTGCTTTGGTCAAATTGCGTGCGCAATTGTTTTGTGGTAGAGCCGAGTTGCGTGCAATGACCGATTATTAAACCGAAATGTCCTTACTAGCGTATAGATATAAATATACTATGCGATAACCTCTTTAATTTATTTTATTGCAACGTTCATATTTTATTGTAATTGACATTATTTATGAAATATTCATTAGGTTTAGGGGAATATGAAAAATCAATTTTTCCTTAATGATATAGGTATGTAACAAAATTATTTTTAGTTCAATGCGTGTTTATCAGTATAATATGTAATATTATTGTAAAACCATAAAAAAATTAATTCATTTCGTTATCCTAGTCGAATTTCGACCACTTCGGTGATACTAGTATTTATTATCGAGTAACTTTTTACACAAAATTGATCATTTACATGAATAACGAATTGAACATCGCTTATTCTGTTATTAAGTAAATAACAAATATTTATCATAATGAAAATTAAAATTATTGTATATTAAATGAACCTCCGCTTAGAATCGTTTTAT
This sequence comes from Stegophylla sp. TES_Ste_2020, assembly GCA_025469315.1. NCBI lineage: Eukaryota > Metazoa > Arthropoda > Insecta > Hemiptera > Aphididae > Stegophylla > Stegophylla sp. TES_Ste_2020. The sequence goes on from JAIPRM010009146.1 coordinate 7,592, forward strand.
TGAAGAAATGATTTACCATTCCTTTAAAATTCAACACACGCGCCAAGAGTATCCAGCCCGATATGGGAAGTATACACTTTTTTTATCTTTAATCTTAATGTTTATCATATTATAATAATGACTAATTTCATATCGACATATATGTATAATGGCTGCAAAATATGTATCTTTAAAGTTTCTTGAAAAATAAAATATATAAACCTTAAACGTAAACGTCCGAGGGCAGTAGATAAATCAATAAATGATTATACTGGTCCATTCTTCTCTTTTGCTTTAACTAAAGTTATCTGACACAAAGTACAGATTAACTGCTAATAATTAAAAATTTAGGTATAATGTTATTTTATTAATGTTATTACATTATTATGTATATTAATTATTACACATAATTATTGGCGAATTACAAAAAAAGCCAGAGAACAAATTCATTTCTAAACTATTTTTAATCAAGATAATGAGCTTAAAAATTTCCATTTTTAAAATAGATATTTTAAACACGTATCCTTGTATACAACAAACAGGGACTACTCAATCCATGTTCTCGAAAATATTTTACTTTTCAAATTCGGCAAGTAATAAATAATTAGACCGAATTTTAGGTTAAATACCCACCACAATTTAAAGTTTTCCGCTATGCTATTTATTGCTGTACTGGTTGGTACTGTTTGATAGACAAACAGTAGATGCAATATACATGCAAGCATATTGTCTTTTTAGTTGATATTTTAAATGTTTAATAGCATAATCAATGTTGGACGTCTGAAAATCTATTATAAAATAACAGCAATAGTTGTCGCATAATAATAATTTTATTTTATAACATTTAATTTTAAATCATTGTTTTATGTTGATTTATAGCAGAAGATGAAGTTTAAATATAATTCATAGCCAAAACAGACGTAAAAAAAAATAGCTCGATATAAATTAAATTGCTTACATATTAGGTACGAACCAAAAACTGAAACCTAAAGATCTTTTACTGGTTTTGGTTAGGGTTAATTCAACCGGTTTTTACAATTTACGGTTTTGGTTAGAGTTGGTTCAATCGGTTTTTATAATTTTAGGTTTTGGATAGGGTTAATTTAACCAGTTTTACAATTTCCAGATTGCGGCTAGGGTTAATTTAATTGGTTTTTATAAAATATCGGTTATAGTTTAAGGATTTTTAAAGGCGATTTTGTTAAATTTCGAATAGTTTTTCCAAAATTTTGGAAAAAATGTTGATGATTCCGAAAAGTGACATCTTTACATTGTCATTAATAAAGAATTTCTGATTCAAAAAGTTGCTGATCAAAACTTTTGGATGAGTATTTCTATACAAAAAGTGTTTTCAGAAAAAAAAGAATTTTTAAGTGGCCGCCCACTGTCTGTAATTAATTACTTGTGATTGAATGGGTTTTAGTTTTCAAATTTTATTAGTTTTGATTTCGATTTATAAACCGGTTTTCAAGTTTCATCGGTTTTGATTTGGGCTTTTATCATAGGTTTAAAAATATCGGTTTTAGTTACGGTTTTAAAAGTTATTGGTTAAAGTTTGGTAACCCGTTTAAAAATTTTAAAAATATGGGTGTAACCAGTTAAAAATCTGTTTCAGTCCTTGATTATAACACAAACTTATAACTATCACAAATCAATTTGGATGTTAAATCGCACTTAAGATTATTTTAATTATGAAGCATGTTCTAAGGCATCTGAAAACTTAAAATAAATACAATATTATAGATATTAAAATACATTTTTAATTAATAATTGTGTTGTGTATTTGTGTTACATTAATTTATTACAGTTAAAATTATAGTAACATCAAATAAAAGTTATATATTATGCTCAATTAACACCGACATTAACAAGAAAAGACAACTTTATATAATAATTATTATTTCATACTATCAGTGGCGTATTTAAGGGTGGGAGGAGGCAATTGCTCCATACAGCAATTTTCAAAAGGCATACAATTTTTACTTGAATAATAAATAATATTGAATAAAATAATGTAATGTAATATGTTAGTATATAAGTACCAACTTATTACATTATATTCTATTTACAACTTATATATATATATATATATATATATATTACTTATGTGTATATTACGCTGTTATTTTTAAATCTTAAAATATTTTTATAATGATCATGAAAATAATGTATTAAAAATATTCAAACTTTTGGGATAACAGATTATAATATACACTTAAGGCATCGAATCTCTTAACACGCCACTGCTTACTACTTTTATAACACACTCTTATGACTTATGAGTAAACATCAATGAATATCCGTGTAATGGAAATAACATATAATAAATAGCTATGATTTTTTCACTTTACTAACAGGAAACCAATAGGTATACAAAGTAATAATAATGTGCCAATTAAAACAATTAATTCACTTATAAATTATAGACTTATATCCAGAATAGGTAACTTGCAATTACAATAAAAATAATAAATATCAATCAAATTTGGTGTCAAAGCTAACGCAAACGGTTATCTTTATACAATCGCGCGTGATTTGTATCAAGAGTTTCAATATACTATATCTAACCCAATGTGATTTGTTATCGTTTAAATAGGAAAACGTTTCTAAAGATTTTCTCAATCACATACCCCTTTACTTTCATCAGTCTTTCTCGTATCCTCCCCTCCGGTAGAACACCAATTAATCAACTAAATCGCAGATCGAAAAACGGCGACATAACTGGACTAACATTGGAAATTAACACCCAGGGCCAGCAATAATATTATAATAATTTAATATAACTTAGTTACTCTGATTACCAGTCAGTTTAATTTGCTTCAGTGTTATATTATAATATGTAAGTTGATTTAACCAGATTCATACCTTAATTCACAGCCATTAGATTATTAAGTTTTTATTCAGTCATATTTAATCATTTCCCACTCACTTTGTTACTTGTGCATCTGTACAATATACAGATTATAGTATAGGATAACATGGCAAAAAAATAATTTAACTACACTTATTAAACTAATGAAACAAAAACCTTATAATATAATAAAAGCGCAGGTTTAAATTTATTGAGTAACCAAGACGCATGATAATTCCATCGTATAGATGACAAATAGAAAGCACGTAAAACAAGCAAAAAAGATGCTTGAAATGTAATATATCCAATTAAAATTCAAATAACACTTAATTTTTAATAACAATTAATACAGTTGTTTAGTTCCAAGTGTACGTAAATATGATTCATTATTTCGATGAAGATCAATTAATTTTATTTAAAATTTTCGCTTTGGTGCTAGGTAGAAAATTAGATAAACAATTTTAATTATGTTTTAATAAAAACCCATTCGAATTCTTATTCTAAATAAATATTCTTTTTCTTAATTCTAATATAATGTTTAGAAATTATTATGATCATAAAAAAATTAACTATTTAATACTGACCCAATATAATAACAATTAATAAAGATATTTAGTTACGGTGTAAATGTGATATATTATTTCGATGAAGATCAATTAATTTGATTTTAAATTTTCGCTTTGGTGCTAGGTAGAAAATTAGATATAACTAGAGCTTGGATGTTTGTGACCTAAATTTTACTAATATATGCATTTAAAAATGTGCAATTATATTCCTTTTAAGTTCAAATGCATTAAATGTATCTATTTTTTAACAAATATTTGAAAAATAATAATCAAATATGAAATTATTTGCCTTAAAATGTATTAAATATACTTTTTTTTTCAACAAATATATATAATGTAAATACTAATACAAAATTAATTAAATACTTATTTAAACTTTACTTGTTTGTATTTTGAGTTAATGACGATTGAATTTTACTTCTCGTTTTTTCTATGACTTACGCACGATCATGCTTTACAAGTTTTGTAATAATAAAAATCGTTTATTTGCAAAGTAACTTCACTAATGTAATCTTACCTAATTTAATATTTCATACTATACGACAAGTATGTAAATACAATTAATTATGGTTAGTGATATTAGTTTGCTTATTTGGAATGTGCACTTCATGGATTTGTATCGTATTCCGTTATAACTCTAGTTGAGCTAAAAAAATATGCAAAGTCATAAACATCCGAGCTCTAGGTATAACATTTTAATTGTGTTTTAATAAAAACCCAATCGAATTCTTATTCTAAATAAATATTTTAGATTCTGAATGAAGTGAAGAAGCTAGTGTTTTTACAATGATGTTTATTTTTGTTTTTTTTTTTTTTATTTATTTATTTTTTTTTTTCTGTGTAGAATTTTTTGTATAGAAAAACTTGTTCAAAAGTTTTGATCAATAACTTTTTGAAACCGGATTTGCCTCTAGATTGTACTTTAAAGAGTTCATTTTTTGAATTTCTCAATTCTGCAATTTTTTTTTTGGAAAAAACTACCCAAAATTTGACAAAAACGACTCGGAAACCATCATTTTTTGATCCGAATTTTATGAAAATTTAAACATAGATAGAAAATCCTATAAAAAGATTTTGGTGCAAGAAAATTTTGAAAATGTGAAAAAAAATTTTGGACATTTTTTGAAAAATTTTTTTTTCTTATATTATTAATTACACCCATCGTGCGAAGTATGTCCGGATTTTTTTTCTTAATTCTAATAGTGTTTAGAAATTATTGTGATCATAAAAATATTAACTATTTAATACTGTCCCAATTATAATGTATGCTTTAGCATTTTTAAAGATCCAATTACTCCATACACCATTTTGTTTTTCGATTAATTTGAAAATATAACATATAAACCTTAATTTTAGAAATTCACAATAAAGCAACCATTATATTATTAATACTATTACACATGCATTTTAGTTAGGGGGGAGTGGTTATGTACGTACGGCGTGGAGTGGATAGTGCAGGACGTGGAAGGAGGCGTTTGTTTTACCGGGGAAAAGAAAGGGCACAACAACTTTTTTTTTTTTGTAGAGATCAGATCCTCCCAGAAGCGAAAGTATAAAGTTTTCATCGGCGTCTCGTAGACGAGACGACAGAGCAGGAATTAGGTCCGTATCGTGCGTATTTGGTCTCTATGCAGGGTAATACTAAGCAGGGATACGACGGAGGCGGTGAAGAGTTAAAACTTCAAAATTCGAAGTCGAATAAAAGCATTTTAGGCAAGGTTACAGTGACAGTTTCCAAAGATGGGACAGGCCTCATCGTCGTCGTCCTCGTCCATGTCCTGCTCGTACTCGTCGTCGGCCTCGTTCTGGTCTCCGTCCTCCATCTCGTCGTCCTCTTCCCCGTCGCCCATGGCGCTGCAACATAGCGAACACGATTGCTCCGACACGGAACCGATTTCTGGCTCTGTCATCGACATCACATCCAATAACACTTTTTCCACAAAAGGCCATTTTTCCATAGGTATTTGTCTTATAATACGCCGGACACCGTCCATCATCACGTCTAACCGCTGTTCCTCGTCCCGTTCTATTCGGCTAAGCAGTCGGCCACATGTCATGCCGGCAGGGGATGACCGTGGCCCGTAGAATTCAGACATATTCGATTGCCCGGGACTTGGTGATTTTATGATCTGTGGCGGAGTCGGTGGCCGGGAAAATTTGAATATCGTTTTGGATGTCGAAGGTGCATACTATAACAAATGGGGGAAAAAAAAACAAACGATTAACGATATTAATATATGCACTAGCGTATGTACGGACGGTGAGAGGCAAAGGTCTAAGGTTACTGGACCCCCTCTCCTCCAGAGCCAAAAATTCAAATCAGACATATACCAATACAATGTAACCAATACTATATAATAACATACAACCAATAAAGTATAGGGTTCGGATTTATATAGGTATGCGCTATAAAGTCATGAAATATCTGTGATCTTAAATATGTAGGTGATTGATAAAAGATTCAAATTAAATTTAAGTTAGTTAAGAAGTTACTACCTATTAAATAATTAAAATTGATTTTGTGATAATACTCATTTCCGTGTTTATGGTAAATTTGTACATACTTTTTTTGTTTTTTTAATTATTGCTCGTCCGTAAATCATTTAATTCCACCAAAATATTGGCAATGTAGTTCTTTATGTACCCACCAAGTTTCATATAAATCGGCGAATCCCGAACCAAATATTTTTTATATGCGTTCAAGTATGTTATTTTATGTAAAACTAATGAATTCCGTTAGATCAGAAAAATATGCAAACTAAAGTACCTACTAAGTATAAATATACCGAAGGGGGTGGGAGTCCAAAATGAATACCTTTTACATTCTGAAGTAAGGAATAGTACATTTAGTGGGTTTTTCTTTATTTTAATATGTTAAAAATTGTTCTGATTAAAAAAGTGCCAGTAGGGAATATTGATGGGTACTTTAAAGAGGTCACTTTTCAAAATTCTCAACTGATATTTCCTAAACAAAGAATAACTATCAAAAGTTGAGATAAAATATAATACTCGTATTAGGAACTTTTGATTTTCGTCTGTTATAGAAAATAATGTATGTAAATTTCAAAAAAATTTTTTAACATATTTGAAATAATTATAGAATTTTGGAAATAACTTTATTTTGTTTTTGTAATAGATTTATTTTTCGGAATTATAGATTGAAAAATAAAAACTAAATACTACCTTACTCATATATGTATTTGAATGACTTGAAAAATCTTAAAATCGTTAAATAATATTTTTATTTTTTTATGTGTACATTGAAAAATACAGTTTTTAATGACACTAATTATTTATCACTTAAAATAAGGCGATAAAAGATTTTTGGTCAAAACTTTAATGATTAATTTAAAATTTACGTTTCTCATTTTCTTTTACTAAAAGATTGTCCGTATACTTTTTTCTTTTTATGTAAAAATTGTTTTTAAAAATCGGCTAAATAATTAATATTTTATGAGCGTTTTAATTTATGATTATGGCTAAAACGACTATTATTACATTAAACGTGAGATTTTATTTCATAATATTTACCATCTATTGCTTATAAGGTTGAAGATTTTATAGAAATTTGCTCTTTTATATTCTACCTAAATTTATATTTACACCAGTAATGTCCATTTTAGATTCTGAACGAAGTGAAGAAGCTTATGATTTTACAATGATGTTTATTTATTTTAGATTCTGAACGAAGTGAAGAAGCTTATGATTTTACAATGATGTTTATTTATTTATTTATTTTTTTTTCTCTTTCTGGAAACACTTTTTCGTATAGAAATACTGGACCAAAATTTTCGATCAATATCATTAAAGAACCGGAATCATACCCAGATGGTACTTTAAAGAGGTCATTTTTCCAATTTCTCAATACTTTTTCCAAGCGCGGTGAAAAAATGTCGAAAAATTAACGAAAAACGGCAAAATTTGCAGTTACCGGCATTTACGTAAAATTGAAAATTTATTTTTACCATAACTTTTACAATAATGGAGCTAGAAACTTGAAACTATCACGAACTACTAAAAACGGTGAAAAAAAATTTTCTAACAATATCAAAATGATTTGGTCAATTTTGAGTTAAGTACGGCATTTTGAAAATTTCGGAAATATTTCGTTTTTTGTTAGTTTTT